>KB682780.1:0-15932 GCA_000349165.1 Anopheles christyi | reverse complement strand
GCGTGCATGCTGCTTCTTCAAAAGAAAAGGGTTCATCCAGGCGTTCGTTTTTGAATCCATATTCGAGTTGATTTTGGAATTGTACTCCATCGTGTTCTGGAAAGAGCTAGTCGTCCAACTGCACTTTGAAAGCACGCACACACACACACACACACACACAGAACTGGTGGATTGAGCAAGGATGATCGAGAAAATGAAATCCTATTTCCGGTACGGATGTTGAGGTTTCCGGCTTAGGTGTCAAATGCGACCTCGGGGTCTTGATAGTGGCATCTCCAACAAACTAAGTGCACGGTGCTCTATTCGTCGCAATGCTTTGAAGGAGTCTCTAACATTGATTTTCCATAACTACTAGCACAGATCTCTAAATAATGTCATAGCGTTTGACAAACATTTTTAGCTAATCAGCAATATTAGAAGTCACCATGGAATGGGTGCACTTGTGATTCTGATGCGCCTTCAAAAATGATCTGAACATGTGTCAAGACATTAATGGGCTTCTAAACGTTATATACAGCCCCTTAGGAAAAATTGGTAACCATTCTAAATATCTGCGACCTTCGACTGCATCTACAAAAACAAATAATTTAAAGTAGCAAATCACACACTTTAGCCTTCTTTCTTTCTCGCGCTCGTTATCTCTCTCTTTCTTAATCTCTATCACTCTCTTTACCATCAGCTGTGAACCTTACCAACGGTCTCCTACTACCACCTCACGTCCAACGTGCTTCTAATGTAACAGGAATGGCGTTTTGTTTTTACGATACTAATTAGACAAACTCTTACTCTTACTTCTTCACACCCGCAGTCCCTTCAACCCAAAGCTGCCCCACCGTAGAACAAACAAGCGAACGATCGTGTGCTTTGCTGCAGGCGCGTAATTTCTTCTGCCCGAACTTCTCCAGCCTCGCGGAGAGGAAGTTTCACGCTCTTGGTTCACCCATTGCCACTGGTTCACCCTTGGCCCTTTTTAGCCAGGAAAAAAAAACACTCACACACAACCCCGAACCGAAACGATGTCATCCGCTCTCAATACTAAACGGAGAGTCGTACGCTTACAAAAGAGAGATGCGGTTGCGAGAGATAACAGAGTGCAGTGGGTGAGGAAATGAAGGGACCGAAGCACGCAGCATAACCATAAAAACCGTTTACGGTGAACCGACCCCACCGAACCGAGGCTGTGGCCGCTCTCGACGCACGTAATGAGCTAATTTAGCTTAAAAATTTTCAACACTAATTGACAATTAAAAATCTAATTAAATTAACCGAGAAAACAAATTTCGGGCACCACACCCGACCGGGACTAGCGGACTCTTCCCTCTTCCCTATCCTGAGTGCGGTGGCACACGACTGTCACGTTGTAACAATGGTTACAGAGAGATGGCAAACGCATTTTATGGAGTTCTTGAATCGAGGGGATGTTTTGATTTGAAAACAATTGCAATTTTTCGTTTCGAATATTGATCAAGTGTATCAATAAAACTAAACGAAACGATGTCATTGGTTCAAACGTCCATAGCTTAAAGTGGAAATTGAATAAGTTATTTAAACAGTAGCATGATCTTTTTCGCTAGAGAAAAGTATGTTCCGCCTTCAAAGGTCCGACATTGCAATTTAAAACCAAAAATCAACCTAATCCCAAACCGGTCGCAAATCCGATCGTTTTCAAATCGCAAAACCCGCACCTAATTAGGGACAGATAAGCGGATTTGCTTCTTTGTTTGATTACCTTTTCCACAAGGTTTCGAACGCTTCTAGCGGCACTTTGTAGATCGTCAAAGATCGACCATCAGGTCTGCCTTCGATCGGGACTGTAAGATGAGCCGTGTGGTCCTCCCCAAGGTCAAGAAAAATGGGACCAACGCTAACCAATCCGATCGCACCCGATCGCATCTCTTTTGGTCGATCGAGACCAAAGCCGAAAACCACTAAGAAGAACACCGAAATAATAAGTCGGATTAAGTGGAATGGATTAAGCTTGGTTTTTTTTTGTAGTTTTGGTAGGAGATGCCGGTTTGGGACGGTTGATCTAATTACGATAGCCTTATACGGGAAGTTGTTGCGATTGCGTGGAACGTGGAAGGAAGAGAAAATTAGCATTAATCTTGTCCGTTACCCTTATGCCACGCGTAATTAGGACGTAATTCATTTCTCGTGACGTTTCTCATTTCTTGGATTCGGTCCCGGGCCCAAAACCAATGCTTATCATTCGTAGCATTAATCTTGCATCGGTCAACAAATGAACGGGTACGTACGATAGGAAAGAGCAGCGAAACATTAAATGTATGGTGGCTTATCTTATCGTGCCGGTTGGATAGAGGGTACAAGGTTTTCGTGCCTTAAAGCACAATTTTTCATTGATAAACCTTAATTTGACTTGTTTTGTTTAATTGCTAGAGTTTGGTTCGGCATTCTGTAGATGCTCTTTCTGTAATCCTTTCACATTTTTGGGATAAAAAACGGCACGTTAAAAGACGGGTTACACAGAAGACAGGAAAAACATGTTTCACACAATTCAACATTGTCATGGTGTAGAAAACAGTTCGCGAAATGAACATAACACAGGACCAAAATATCTTAATGAGCTCCAAATTCCCTCTTTCACACATTTGCTCTCAATTTTGTCAATCAGCTTCTATCTGCGCCTTGCTGCCACACCAGAGCAACAATTCATATATCTCTTAATTGTTATCGTCTTTGCTTTGGTCCTGCAGTTTGGTTGGCAAATATTTGAACTACTTTAATGGTTTAATACACTGGAATAGTATTAGATGTATTTCTCAAATACTGCAACAGTAAAAACACTCTTTGTCAATATTTTTATACTTTTAAAATCGAGCTTAAGCTTATAGTAAGTATTTGTGGTGTGTTGTTTAAAAACATAATTATCTTATATTCCCTACACTTCAAACATGTTTACACCTTCTTATATAAATCTTGTCAACCTGTCAGTCAGAGCCGCAGTCGATAGAAGTCGCTGCTATACGCCTTGCCCTAGCCTCTTTATTAACTGCACTTCGTCGTCCGCCAAACCAAGCGTCGTGTGACCAGAGCGTACGGAAATCTAGAATTGAAAGCCGAAACCACTCACCTAATGAGCAGAACCACCTTCCTCGATGCCAATTCCAACGCCAACCACTATTCCCTTTCCCATCCAATTCCCTACAGCAAGTCCTAGCGGGGTTGGAGTTGTGATGTGAGGGTTGATGCCGAAGGAAGCTTAAGTGTACGTGTGTGAGTGATTGTGTCGTTGAGTCGGTAATGGCGTGCAAGTCGCGATTAGCGTATCGAAACCTGCCGGATACAGTTCTCCGTAGAAAACAGCGAGGAAAATAGACGCGTTTTCATTTTTTTAAATATGCCTTTAATCAAACAATAAACATGAATAAAAAATATTAAATTATTCATAATTGTATGCGGCATATAAGCTTCTGCCAAATAAAAGATTTAAATACTTTTTTTAAATTTTGAATAAAAAATAAAAATGACTAAGTTACATAAACAATTAAAATGGAAAAAGTTTCACTTTTCACTAATGTCCAGTGGAAAACTTTCTGCTAGTCCACAACTGTAGCGCTAGGGGGATTTGATCGTCTCGGGCAGCCGTGTCCGTCCCATTTGGCGACTTTCAAATTTATCTTGATTCCTTTTCGATCTAATTAAATTTGAGCGACACCTGAGGAGCGGAACGTACCTCGACAACGGCCTCACGGTCACACAGAAAAAGGAACGTGGTGCACCACTACAGTCTCTTCTGTAGACTGAAGGCAGGACCTTACGGTAGGATAGAATGCGAACTAGCGAAGGGTGGAGGAGTAGCAAAATAAAAGCACCCTCCCAACCTCGGTCGCATAACCGCGAGGACGCGTAACCGTACGACCGAATGCAAACGTGAGACAATAATCGGCGTCTCGGCCACCGGACTTACTTGCTTGATTGGGTCGTCGACTCACTTGGGGAGCTAATGAAGTAAGCTCTCCTGCGTGCTCTTGGTATTGCTCCTCGGAGGAGAAACGGAACGGAACGAAGGGATAAAAAATCAACAAACCATATAAAGCAAGCTAATGGGATTTTTCATCCACGCTGTATCCCTCGACCGGTGATGCCTTCTCTATGGTCGTGCGTTGGTTCTTCCGCCCCGTTTGTGTCAAAAAACAGCCAATGCAGTGCACCGTTTTTGGAAGGCTGTTGATTTTGAATATAATTTAGTCATAATGAATTCCGCACTTGCACAAGTACCATAAGACCCTACCCGGATCTCTGGAAAATGAGGTATAAACTTACAACAATTGCTCCCTTTAAGGACTTTGCAGTTTTTACAAATGGCATAGGACGAGTTTTATGATAATTTTTGGAGTTCCCTTTTATACCGCCTGGGAACAATGACTGTAAAATATTGTATCCCTTTCGTCTTCGAAAGGTGCGAAGCGGTGCTACTGTTGAGCATCGAACGATCCGAATTCAGCATCTTATCACATCACGCCCCAACCGCGGAGGGCAACTGTTTTTGATGAGGAATTTGTAAATTGGAACCAATTCCGGAACCGGTCCGACTGTTTTGGTGAGCCGGAAAGGCAACTGACCGCATTCGATGAGCCGGCAAACCCGCTTTCATGTTCCCTGCTGTCCCGCTACCGGCCAACCGGACTCGAGTTTATGGCCCAAGCCGTTACTTCATCTGGCGTTTTTTAATTAATTTCTCGTGCTGTCCTCTCTCGATGTTCCACTTTGCAACAACAAAAAAACACGATCAGTAAATATTTGATTAGCGCATAAATTAGCACAACCTTCGTGACAAGCTTCTGGGAGGGAGGTGATTGTTAAGCTGGTTGGTTGTCGTAATATACCGTTGTGAATTTTTGGCCAACTTTTGCTTGATTATTGGAGGGTGTGAGATGTTATACTGCTTTGAGGTTTTCACCATAATTCATATTTCACTTTATTTCAAATCAAAACGGTTTGTATCATAACTCACAAGTTTATTCATTTCATAAATAGTGGCATCCCTCACATACATCAGTCTATCCTTCCAAGAATCTGCGCCACTGCTCGGACAAAACGGAGCGTGAGAAATTGACGATGCTTGATTAGCGAGCGGATGCTTCAATGTGCGCTAATAGATGAAAGCACTAATGAATCGAGCTCCATTAGTCACCGATTCATCTGCGTCCTTTCATGGCCCGATATTGCTGCAAACGTTACCGGCTAGTGTGACACTAGTTGCACTGGTTGGTGCACAGCATCGGTCTAACATAGGTTTTCACATTAATTGTTACGTCAATTAATGAATATTTACTACACAATTGATATTTTTGAAAGATGCTGCTAGTGTTCGGCGGAACACTCCATAAAAATGGCACTTCAAGAACAGCTTGGTCAAACTTGGGTCGTTCTAGTGTATTTCATCTTAATCCAACTCATCCTTGCGGGACGAAGCCGGTGCAAGTTGCTTCCGACTACCGCTAATGAGTATTTCCTCCTTTTCTTCATCCCAAACCAATGCCTGCTTGCCCTTCGCTAACCTATAACCTATGTCTCATGGCTAAGTGAATGAGGATCGAACAGATAAGCTTTAGTGATAAGTTTTCGGTCACCAACCCATTTCTTCTCGCACTCTCTTTGATTTTCTCTTCAATTCGTTCTATTGAGTTGAAGATAAAGTTTTGTATGTTTTTGAGTACGCAGAGAAAGCGTAGTAATTGTCATCGATGTAGCCCATATAATGTCCTCTTTATGCAACTGTAGGGCGCTCTTGAAATAATTGTTTTGCAGCTGATGCATCTTTTGCTGTTACACAACCGTTTATTTGAATATTAAGTTTGCAATGAAAAAAAAATCGATGAAGTAATTTTAAATTAATATTAACGCAAATATGCCAAACATCTGGCATCATTGCACTGTTTAAAATTATGACTATTAAACATCATCTCAAAAGTCCATATCGAATAGAATGCTTCTCACACGAAAGCCTACGCAACTGGGCAGCAGTGCTAGCCCAAGGCCAACCATCCATCCGATCCCATTCAATCCATCGCCATTGCTTTCCTGCAGCCAGCCACAGACACACGATGAGGACGGTAGGGGTACAGCCATCTCCTGGGGCCTCCCCCTATTCGACTCCCAAGACGCGGTGGCGTAGATGGCGTACGAAGTTTAATTAAATTTAATTAAATTTGAATTTAATATATCAAAGGGAGATTGTCAAGCGATAAGAAAGCGACGGCTAGAGGAAGGCTCTCCGGTGTGCGTCTCGAGAAATATTGCTGGTGAGCGCGCGTGTTGCTGTCGACAATGATGATGATGATGATGGCGATGATGACGACAATTAAGCTAGTGTGCCGATTCGATACCGCTTTCTCACTGTCTCCCGGATATCTTCCAGAGTTGCAAATTTAGTAAGTGGTAAGTGAGAGATAGTGAATGATGATCGCACTCCTGCTCATTCGCTCTCTGACTCACATGCTCACACAAAGCTTCATCTCTTTCTACCATCATTAGTGGTCTGCTAAAGTCGGTACTTTCCTCAGCTGCCTGGGGTTCCTTGGGCACTCGTTACAAAAACGTAACTAAACGGTAATGATGGCTGGGTTGCCCTCTTTTGTTCAAGTCTCGTACATCTCCCGGCTGGTAGAAAATGTGCGCGCGAGATCCACAAAACGATGAGACACACTGATCACGCGTCGGAGCTGATGATGACAATAATGCTAACGATGTGGTTCCTTGCCTCCACCTTCCATTTTAGAAACACATGGAGGGATTTGCTGTACATGTGTATATGTATGGAAGAGAACTCGGCTGCAGTACGCCTTATGCTTTGGGTGTCTGATGATGCTGAAAATGCTTCCGGAAAATGAGGAAATAACAAGAGGGAGTTGGACGCAGGTGGACGAAGGCTCTCGAAATCGAAGTAATTGGATGCGAAAGGAGCGAACTGTTGCAAAGTTCAATTGATAGCAGTAGCGAGTGAATGAGAGTCTGCGCTCAGGGAAATAGAAAGCCAGAAAAGGAGTATGGTGTTGCAGAAAGGATAGCAGAGAAACATTAGTTTTCAATTTCCTTTTTTTGCTTTCGTATCAGCCATTTGGAGGAAAAGTTTGGGTCAAAATAATGAATATTATTACATAATTTACACTTTACGTTGAACACTGCATACGTTGAGGCAATGAAGATTGACGATGAAGATAGCTTGTATTTGATAAACAAACTATTGAAGCCTCTATTGAAGTGTGAAAGCTTCGGTTTTACTTTTAAATTCTTTTTGAAAGATAATTTCTCCAACGTATGCCAAACTGTGCTGCTTTTATTTGTCAAACATTTTCCATTAAATTTTATTAAAGTGCAACAATAAGTTCCAATGATTTATGCTTCACCCGTTTCCAGCACAGTGAGGTAAAACAAAACAAAAACTTTTGCATTTTGTGTGTTGCGATAAGCCAATAAAGCTTCATATACCGATGAAAATGATTCAATTTTAATCCCCCTACACTTCATTTCGCAAGTGCCTTTTGCAACTTTATTAACTCAACTTCATCAACCGGAGGTCCTTGTGCTGCGTAAAACCAGGCCCGAAAACCTTTTGTGTCATGCAAGCCTTCACACCAGCCGGATGAATTTATGTCACTGCCGGTCCGAAAACTTGGCCCAAAAACTGCATTGCATTTCCCACCACCCAGCACCCAGCTCCGTAGATAAATGCATCTCACCATGTCGTTATGGCTACGAAACTGACACTCGGCTTCGCTCATTGGGGTGCTTCTTTTGTCCTGTGTGTCCTGGTGTCCTTGCTGCATGCGTTACGCTAGAGACTGCAGAGAATATTTCGCATCCTTCCCCGCATACCGTATTGCTGGAATAGCGAACCAACAAAGCGTTTCACGGTGGATGAGACAACAGGACAAGGCCCGGTGGCAAACGTTCAACAGATAAAATTTGAGCAAAATGAATGATACAGGACAGTACTGCAGTTACCCGTACGCGCGGGAAGAAACTTCACTATAAATATGGGTTGCCTGTATCGGCACCACGGGCGTACGGTTCTATCGAATCGCTTTAATTAGTGCATCCTTGTATTGAGTTCCAGCACGACGATGACGATGATGAAGCGTACCATGATGACCGAACGGCTAGAATCGTTATGCATTATGACTCATTATTATTATTACCGGTGGTGCTGGTAGTGTACAGGCGAACCGTTGCCGTGGACCAAGGACTTGTGGATCGTTGGACTTTTCCGTCAACCGCAATCAGTCTCACTTGGTCCGGGTGTCATGATATCGATCCTTTGTTGGGGGAAGGTATGGATCCTGTTTATGTTGCTAAGAGGACGGGATGAGGACAATTAAATAGATCTTATTTGAGTGCAAGTTTTGCGTTTTGTTTCTTTGCAACAATTTGTTTCATTTTTATTCAATTATGTAGGAACCGAGATCATAATACATATAACTTTTGATAAATCAATGTACACATCAATAGACATTTTGTTTGTCTATTTCATGGAATATCAGTTTCATGTCATCGGCCTCCCGTCCCGCCAAGGAAGAATATAAATATTTTAAAGCTACAACCCGTGAACTACATCCATGAGTGTTGAGAAAGTATGAAAAACAAAGCGAAAGTATAATAGCAACAAAAAACAAATTTTGGTCGGTGCAATGTCAACGTCCTGAAGGCTAAATATTCAACGGTCGATAGAACGGTTTATAAATTATCAAAAATCCCACCTTTTGACGGGTTTTCAAGTTGGAAAATTGCGCGCTCCAATGATGTTCGTTGATATTTTTATACACTTTTCTTCAATGCTGAGTTTTCCTTTTTTGAGTTCGATAGTTTTGCAGATTCTTTTCGTTCGCATTTTACGTTTCAGGTATTCGACACTGTTTGCGTTTTCGCGCCTGTATGGTGCTCGATTTTATTGTTATTTATTTTGATTAAATTAAATTTAAAATATTTTTTTTCTGCGCTTGTTCTCTAGTTTTTGATTGATTTAATGCCAATTGATCGGTCACACATACATGCTTCCTGATGATGCTTTCCTTTCCATTTTGATCTATGTTTATATTGTATTTTATTAATTGACGGTGAAAACATCACTCTACCAAGCGCTACGGAGGGCAAAACAGGAGCCGAACGAGGTGCGTACCATTTTTATTGCCGATGCTGCTGCTAGAAGCGAAAAGGCTGCATTTAATTATTCGAGCCAAGGGTTAAAGGAACGCACGAAAACGACGAACGAATGGAAAACTTTCACGCCGTGAGAGCAAGTGAGCCGGAGGCGAGAATATTGGACCTTGAGCGAGCTTAAGTGAGCCTGCGAGAAAATCCACTTCGCGCTTGCAGAGCTAAGCTAAATTTCCCAATGAAAAGCATTCCTTTCCTTCTATCCTTGTGCTTGTTGAACGAATTCTGTTGAATTTAATGAAAAGTGAAATCAGAGCCAACGTCGGTTGGGCTGCCGATGCGAGGGAAGATGAGATTTCGCCGGTTAATTGTTTCCTCCGATGATTGATGATACAACAACGCTCCCCTTCAGCTTCGTTTTCCCGCATCATGGATTCTGCGCTGAATACATGTAGATAACGGCCCCGCAATCCGTCACCCTACCCTTGGTAAATGGTAAGCGGCGGATAGAGTGTTCGGCAGAAGCAAGCCGACGGGGACGTAATTAGTGAATTATTTACATTTCCAGTAATTAGCAGGATTTGCTCTACACAATAGATTGATGTTTTCCATTCGAGCGAGAAGCGATAGCAGCAATCTTTCGCGACAGAAGCCACCCGCGCGTCTTCGTGCCTTGCCGCAGGCACACGTTTTGCGCCGCCAGGATAACGCTGACGAGATTTTGGGACGAATTTCAATTAATATCTAATCAGTAACGTTGAGCACGTCAGTCAGTCTCACCGCGTTGTGTAGAATCGGTTGGCACTCGTTAATGTTAGTAGGCGTTACAAATTGACTCCACACTATTAGCGATCATTTATCTGAGTGTTTTTGTCCTCGCTTGTGTGAGCATATTACATCAGTTGATATGAGGACGAAATTTCAATTACGATTGTGTTACTGTGTGCGAGGTTATCACACATCTCTTAGCGTTCTTTCATTCATTTGTCACCAAATAAAACAGATTTTCAAGAAACCATAGAGAAGAAATTCGCAGAAACTGAAAGCTTTGAACATTGGTGAAGCATCAAAGAAGATCCTTTCATACAATTCCTGTAATTGATAATATTTCCTTGCATCAAGGTGTATTTGCCGCAACATTCTTCCTCCCGATTGATTTAAATCAGACAAAAGGCCGTACCATGATTGGTGACCAATTTAATACACCTGGACACAACTAATTAGCATCGTGAGTCTAAAACAAGATGTATGACGCAGTTCCATGAACTTATTAACCCTTTCCGTCGATTGCGCCAATGAACGTTCTAAACACGAGAGCAACCTAATCTATCGATTATAATGCACAATATCCTGCACAAACTAGCCAGCACAAGCAGTTGCTTTGATCTGTTGGGCGGGAGATTACAGTTCGGTCGGCATTTCGTTCAATAGAAGCATTCATCAAATCAATCAAATTTACAGCGAAATCGATCGCCGTACCGGGTCATAGGCGTTAGTTCAGTTATTAAATATTTATCCCCACCCTCAACGTGTTTTGCGATATAAATGTGAACATTTCATAAAACTAAATTGACACAAATCGGTGCATGGGCGTGGATGTGTTGGTTGATTATCGATTATTTGTATGGCTTCTCACGATGGTCGTTTGGAAGCGGCGGTTATGGTGAACTTAATTAAATTTCTTAATAACAATAACGCAACACAGTACTACCACCCTCTACGCAGAGAAAAGGGTTCTTAGGCGTAACTCGTTCAGAGATTCAGATTCTACGTCTAATGGAACGCATAATCGTTTCTAAATGAGCGGAAACGGAGAATTAAATTGAAATTAGGATCATTGTAGACGCAGCAATATTGCTCTTGGGCTAAGACGACGCAAACGGAGGAGTCCAATTAAAACGCATTTAACTTTCGGAGAATGTTTTCGATTGCTTATACGTTGATGATTGTTTCATTTTTTTTGGTGAGGTTTGAGTTACGTTTAGATCCTGCCATGATTAGCTCCGCTCGTTTGGTTTGAATGCACGTATCAAGGTTGGAGAATGATTATTAAAATCCCATTAAATTTGAAAACGGAAAACGATAATGAGAAACTTTCTTGAGTATACACACAGAATCACATGGGTTTAAGGCATAACTTTAGAATGACATATTCTAGATCGATTTAAATTGCAAGTGAATAATGATAGAAAAATGATTACGGAAAGCCCGAGTGTTTGAAAAACTTTTCCTTCCTGAAGTATCACCCTTCTCCAAAGCTTCTCTCATACACATTGCATCGTCTTTGAAGACAACGAGCAAGAAGCAGCAAAGAGCATCCTCGTTTCCGCCCAAGTGTTGGTGGATCCCTTTTCCATACAGCTTTTGCGTTACTTTTGCTACTACTACTAGCGTGCGCACTCCACCAACACGATACAGCACAACTTGGTACTGGGTTGATCGGACGAAAGGACACACTCAACCCATCAGTTGTAGCATGGTGGAAAGCGAGACGCTCGGCGAGACATTGGAAGAGATAAAATTTTAATTAAAAGCATCACGGACAAAACTGAAACATGCTTACCCCATTTTCGCCGAACCCCCCGTCGAACCCTTTACCTCGTCGGGAGCAATTGGACAGACACGCGGATATTATTACCTACCCCGAATGGTTGGCCGACTTTTCTAAACTTGGCGGAAAATGGCGCGCTGCTGTTCGCTGAAAACTGAACAGCACCGGGAGGGTGAAGAGCCACCGAAAAACTGCTGGAAATTGCATTTGTAGGAAACAATGGTGTCGGAAAATGTTCAACATTTCAGCCGAAGAGTTGAAGCACGGAGCTTCTGCTGGATGAAGGAGCTCCATCGGGCGCGTTCGAAAAACAGAGGGACGGTATCGTTGAGTTGGAATCGTATCGCTTTTATGATTTTATTTCTGTCCGAAATTGAATATTCATTACAAGTAAATGTTTTGCTGTCGGGAAAAGGGATGGAGGCAAGATGGCTGCTGCACCACCAACTCTAATTATATTAAGTTTAATTTTATCAATTTAGTGAACCAATTAAACTCCGATCATTTTATGGTTGTTTAAATGGTCTTACTTCAACAAAACAGCGCATAGGTGCGTTGGGCATTCGTCCCTTTTTGCCGCTCACAGTACTGGGAAATTGAATGAGCCTTTTTGCCGTCCCATTTTCCTTACAGGCGGGAGTCATAATTAGCCCTGAGGAACTTTCCGTTTCGCGCTTCATCATAATAATGAGCGAAAAATGATCGTTTTTCCTTCAAATCACAAGCATGTTGTCTCATATACGAGAAGAAAGTCACGAACCGCAGTAAACATGACACCCTCCCGCGTAGTAGAGGACAGATAATTAGTTATAAAATTATGGTGTATTTTTGTAGTTTTCTTCTTTCTTTCAATGTGAGAAGCCAAGTGAGAAGCTGAACCGAATGCTCGCTTGCTCTCTGTACTCGTTTCGTTGGTGACGCGCATCCTGGCAGCACAATAAGTGTGAGAAGGTAAAGTTTCCTTTATGGTCCTTCCTGCTAACCCCCTTCAAATCCTTGAGCGGGGACACAAAACATATACTAGCAGTCGGTGGCAACTCCGGTTTTCTTCAGCAGTTAGTACTTTTCCCGGGTAAGGAGTGTCGCGCGAATGTTCCCTGGCCCAACCGGCAGCGCGTGAGTGAGTGGAATTTTATCCCCACCACCCACACAGTCACTCCCAAAACGAAGTGGAAACAGGGACAGGGTGAAGGAGCACAGTAAACAATAAGAATAACAACGGCAAAAGTAACAGTAGTAGCGCATTTAATTACGTTCCGAACTGGAGCAAAATGGACAGCATGCAGCCCCAACCTGACCGACCGTTCAAGGGAAGGATGCTGAAGAAAACATCAACCACCTTTCCTCTTTCTCTCTTCTTCTCTATCTCTCTCTCTCTCTTTCTTCCACTTGCATGAATTTTCTTCGCTGGGAGAAGCAGGAAGAAAATGCCAGTTTCGCATACAGCTCCCCTTAACCGCGAGGCGAAAGATGAGATGAGACGTTTGCGCACCCTCTTGCTCCTGACCGATGGGAATGTAGCAAGCGTCTGAGAGCGTTTTCGGAAAACAAAAACTCCTACTTTCTCGCTCACACGCGCAAAGCGGTCAGGTGGGAGCGGAGCAGGGAAACCGTTTCGGTCGGAACGTGGGTTTGACAAGTTGGCGTGAAAATAATTAACGGAAAAATAATTGGATTCATTAAAGTTGCAAAGTTGTGTATTTTCAAACGATGGGGAAAGGGAACCGATAGAGCAGGGAGGAAAAAAGAGTCATCTTGGGTTTGGAGTTTGGCCTGCAGGGTATAATAGGAGGCAGGGATAATAGCCTCTCTCGTTCACTCCCTTTCCCTTTTCTTTGGAGTGACCGCTTGTCCCGAAACAGACGAGTTTGTGATTGTTAGCAGGAATATATGAGGCTCAAACCACTTTTCGTTCATATCGTTATCACCATTTTCCAGCTGTGTGGTTTAGAGGGGTAGGTTTTGCTGTAAGGAGATCTGGAGTGTTTTACCTTTCACTTGAGAGGAACATGCCTTTCTGCTGGACAGTATTGGAAGCCTACGGTAGGAAGGAAGCAATGGCAAACGTGCATTTAATTAGCTGCCCCACACTGTCGTAACATATGGCGTCTGCTTGGGAGGGTGATACAACTTGTGTTTTATCTTATCAAATTGTTTTATTGCTTAACAATTTGGTGATAAAAATATCAGAGACTTTTCATCGAAACTTGTTCCATTTTTTTAAGAAACAAACTTAAGCTTGATATAATTTGCTACTCAAAGTAAAATAACGATGTGGGAACTCCTTCATTATTTATACAAGTATTATTGAAGTAAATGTGTCGATAATCGTATCAAAAACACACACTTGTGACACATTCCTCCGATCATAAAATCGACAACAAATGGATTGAACAACGCTTGTGAGACAACTGAACATCTGACATCTCACGAGGCTCGCAGTCACATCAGCTGAGACGGCGACACGCCGGGATGCTTCTTTCCCATCCTTCGCGGGTGAGTTCGCGAGTGTGACGTGCTACCCCGCATGAGGATGACGGTTGAGGAATGGTGGTCGACCCAGGGTTGCGAAAAAGATAAACGCCAAGGCGCGATTGCCTCGCCGGTGTAAAGCAGCAGTTAATTAGGACTTGAAAAATTAATGAACATTGCTGCCGTTGCTGCTGGCTGCTACTTCTGATGCTGTCGGTGTTTGTTCCTGGTGGTGTAGTGCAGTGCCGTCTCCACTCGGTGCGATTGACTGTGTCCTCCTTCGTCACGATCCACCAGCCTTCTTCTTCTCACACATACACACACACTCACACACTCAGCATAAACTGATTTGCTTGTGTCGTTTGCTTTTTGCTGCTGCTTCTTTTCTTTTTCCTTCTTGCACTCATGCAATCGGTGAAGCTATGAGCTCGGGCTGCTCTAACCCCGGAGATGGTCTAATGGTATGCCGTTCATCGCATCCGATCTAGTAGTAGAGAAACCGACACGAGGTAGTGCTGGCCAAAGTATTTGATTTTATTTTTAAAAGGGCGCAAGAAAGGGACACAACAAACCCGACACACTCTCATTCACACACACACACATACACTCTCACTCACGGTAGATGGCGAACGGGCATAAAAGGAAGCGAGATGCGAAATGGTTTTAATTGGAAGAGTTGGATTTTTAATTAATAAATAAATGCCATGCAATTTACATGTGCGCGGGGGCGTGAGAGATACAACAGCAGGTTGGCGCATTCGGGTGCGCTTGTTAAACATGGAAGGAAAGGAGGAGGGAGCGGGGAAGGGTGGAGTGTGTGCAATGTTGCCAATGTTGTTTACTACCAGCCCTTTACATTACACACACCTTCGGCGAGAGTGAGCTGCATTCGGTGTGTTTCCGACTTCTCTTCCCGGCGCTTTATGTCGATCACGATCGTTTTCGCATTCGTGCGCTGGTCGAGCGCATAAAAGGGAGCAAAAGTCGTATCGAACGAACACGTTGTAGGGATGTGGCGGAGCAATTGAGTGTGAACGTTTTTGCTTTGCTTTGGCTGAACTGCTGACCTCCTCGTATGCGGGGTTGTGCCCGAGGATGCTGCATCATTAAAACTTCAATTAAAGTTGCATTAAAATGTTCAAAAATTAACTGCAATGTTTGCTTTCTTTACAGAAAATCCAACGGCAACTATTTGGAATCGTGTTTTAAACGGTAAGAAAAAAAAAAAATTATTATAAACGATCTAGCTTTGAGGTTTAAAATATTCAAAAATTTCCAGAGTGGAATAATGCATCCAATTATGCCTATTTTCCTGTTTTTGTTTAATTAAACTTACCTTGCGCCCTGCTTTAATAATCATTCCCAGATCCATTTTCAAAGATATCCTTTTTCCACATCAAAGGACTACAAACATCGTCTGCAAAGTACCATTACCGAAAACACAGCCAACAGCGGGACGCAAGATTGGCCCACTGCCTTGTACTGCAACCCGTGTGTGTCTGTGTGCGATGCATGCCATCGACTTCTTGGCAGCGGCTCAAACGGGGCGCACTCCGTCTAGCGAGGCAGTTTTACCGTGAAGAGGAAAATGAAAGCAAGATTTAATTTCCCTTCACCGAAGAGGTGCACACTTCCACGCGAACGAACCGCACCATACCTTCCTGCGTGTCTACCGTCCAAATTCTGTGCCAATTAACTCCATATGGTGGAAGGGTTGAAACTCCTCAAAGAATTCATGCGTTTGTGGATGTGTGTGTGTGTGTGTCTGCACGCATTCTCTTTTTTTTTGTTG
>KB682769.1:0-17458 GCA_000349165.1 Anopheles christyi | reverse complement strand
CACCGAGGAGCTTGTTACCAAATCGGGTGGGCAGTCCTGATGCTCCTCGGGGCAAACAATGATGCCCTGTCAAACTTCTCGTACGTGTGGGTAAAGATACTGCGAGATAGAACCGTCACTGGCAGAACGTAATCCAATTTCGGTGTGGCTATGTGCAGGATAAAATATTCATAACTAATTCATTTTACGGACGTCTGCACGAACCGATGACTTGCAGACCTTGCCTAGGCTTAAATGTTTCATACTCTGGCAAGCAAACTAGATTTTTTTTTGTTTTTTTGGTTCATCGCGGTGGAAAGAAACCTTCAACATACGTTATTCGACTCCAGTATGAATAAGTGCTGAAGCTCTGGAATTAAGTAGTAAAGGAACGAAATAAAATGCTAAATTCTAGTTCATCGTCTCAAAACTCTGCTGTATTTGTGAAAATTTGGTCCATATTGTACAGCTAAACAAATGATGGTTAGCAAATTCCACTCACAGCCCTATGTACACGATATTCATAAACATGAAATATTATACATAGCGCTCTACCATGAGACATCGGATTTTACGGTGATAAACTCGAGTTCCGCATTTTGTTTTATTTCTTTCTGCTTATGCCTCGCAAGGGCTTCAGAACTTAGTCATTCATCCGCAAGACAGGTCGTGTCTGTTAGCCTTCTAACATAATCCGTTCCGGGGCTGAACGTATCCACTAACATTGTGGTTACTTTTACGCTCACTCCACTAGCACAAATACACACAGTTTGACCCACACTCCGGATCAAGAAACTAACCAAAGTAACACAACAACAACAACAACAGCAACAAGAAAAGCTCATAATATTCAGGGCATTTCGTAGCCAAAACAGCGTTACCGGCTTGCCCTCAGCTTAAGAACGGACGCACGCGACAAAACTAAAGAAAAAAACAGACCTCACACCAACGGACGTGCTTCGTTTCGTTACCATCTAGCATTTGCTGCGTGTTGCACCGTATGGGGATGCAACAGCTGCTGCCTTTGGTCACGTAACCGGCTGCCCCCCGTTACGCAACCGGACCGGTCAATGAGCGCACCAGACCAGGCTGTCGGCCATTCGCTTTAAAAGCCTTCACCCGTCGTACAGCCACGCGACAGTTCAACGAATAATGGCTTTCAACGGTACCGTCTTGCGGTTCCGTGCACTTTACGCACCGGCCATACTGTCGCTGCTAGGAGCAAGCGTTCTTCTCCATCTGGCGGCCGGGTCATCAGTCGTCAGCACGGCCAAGACTGGCAAAGTGAGCATCGATTCATCCGCCTATCGGTCCTACCATTTTGTACTGCTGGTCAAATCCAACAGCCCCAATAAAACAGACGTTACGGCGGGCAATGTAAGCGAGGAACTGGTAATTATGCCCGCCGATGCCGAGCTGCTGGAACGTTCTGCTAGTAACGCGATCGAGCTGAAACCGCAACCCTTGCCGAGACACATTACATCGACGCTAGTGAAAAAGTACATATCGAACAGGACCTCCCGAAAGCAGGCTCAGCTTGTGCCTGCCGCCGGTATCTCGAAACGCTCCAAAAATGCATCCAGCTTGACCATTTCCACGGCAGTGCCTTCCCGTGGGACCAGCAAAAAGCAGCGCTATCCCAAGAAGGCAACGACTGCACTGGGCAAAGCGAAGCTGCCCAAGGACAAACTGACCATCCACCGATTGAATTCCAAGCTGGGCACAAACCTTCGCCAGCTGTCGCTCGCCGATGCGGACCTGGCACCGTACGAGCTGGTGGCCACCTCCAAAAGCCTACACGGACAGCCGCGCACGGTGCGCAAAACGTCCCAAAAACCAAAGGCAGACAAGCAGCATCAGCAGCAGCAGAAACCGCGGTACGAGGTGATTGGAACGTTCCGGGATGCGCACGTGTCGCGAGCGAGGACACGGCGACAGTCAACCACCATCAGGCCGAAGCACACCAGCAGTTCGTCCTAGCATGGTACGCGGTAACTTGAAGTAATAGTTGTATTAATTAGATGTACATTGAACGGTTTGCTAATCTGGCAAACTGGACAAACCCGGCCCCGAAACCGGCGCTGCGCTGCCCGGCTCTAATGGATTCATTTGTCTGCCCTAATTGTAATGCAGATTCGAACTTTGCTAACAAGCGGTTGTCTGACGGTGGTTTTGCGCAAAATTGAAAGTTATTTATACGATTTACAAAGGCGATCGAAGGAGGGTTTTGCGTTTGTTTTGGTAGAAACATTTAATTTATGTCACGTTTAATGCGATTGAGGGACGCACAAGTGAAGCAACAAAGACACAAATAATAATCTAGAGGAGGCACTGCTTCCGATTACTTTACATCGATTTCGACTGATTGGATTATTTTATTTTCAGTCTAATGTGTCCTCTCAATGGCTTTATCCATCGGATCTCAATTGTTGTTAATTAAGAATTTAATATCAATCATATTTATCAAGTTCATCGAAGCTGAAAACATCCGCCTTCCCCAGCGGAATAGCCCGAGACTGAGCTTATCCGGTTGTTCTGCAGCAAAAACAATTCCTCACAGTCTTGTTCACTCCCACCAGCCAGCAGCTTTATACGACTGCAAACAGTGTTACTGATTTTCTAGCATTAAATTGATGAGAACCCAAGCTCATGATAGCTCCTTTGCTTGACCCTTCACTATACAATGCAACAATTGCTGCTAATTCTGAAGAGCAAGAACGTGTGCGTGTATATGAATGAGCAAGAGAGGGTTAAAATACGAGAGGCAGATGGGAAACCAAACATTATATTACAATATTTTGCCAACACACCGGGAGCAATCGAGTATGGTGTGATTCGAACAGTCGAACCCTCCTTGCCATCACCCCCGGAACGCTCCGAAACTCCAATCAGAACCATTGAGCAAACAAGTCAAAACTAATACCAACTCTCTCTCCCTCCTCATGCAGATTGTGGACAGTCGATGAGTATCGAACATGTGCTGTACCTGGTCCACCGGTCCAGAGCCGTCACGTTTTACGCTACAAAAACGAACGACGCAAAAATCCGATTATGGGCAACAGATTAATCATGTAATAATCAGCACCCAGCATGCTCACAAACGACCTACCCCGATATTTGGCCAGGCAAACGGTGGAAACGGTTGATTTGATTCAACATCAAATACAGCCACCATCATATTCCTCCCTAGTCAGGCGGTCCGGATCCCTGGCCCATTGCTCTTTGCTTACTCCCCGTTACTCGCTATCATCATTAAAGCTGGACCATCATTCTCCCCCGTGCGCGTTGGGATAAAGACCAAAATTAGTACCTCTCATCGGGCGGCTCTTCTAGTTGCAACAATGCATCGCCGCACAAATGCGCCAGCACCCATTATCCTGATAATGCTTCACTTCAGCCTTTAACGTTACACACACACATCGCGCCCCTCCCAGCTTCCCAATGCCAATTTTTCATAGTCCCTCAACTTTGCAAACTGTGATGATAATGACGATCGCTGAGTGACTTAACAAGGCACAGCAACGAGACTGCTCGCTTCGTACGTGAATGGTGTGGTTTTTCCGCATTCGAAAATTGCAGCGATGCGTAAATGCTAATATTTGAAAGCGTATCAGCTTGACAGAGGGTTGCAGAGAACGTGAAATTTAAATATTTTAAAAGGTTTCACATTTCATTAGGATTTTTATTCAAACGTTCGAAATCATTAAAAAATCCTGCCTAAATTAAGTGGACTTTAAGAGAAATGAGGCAAAATTTTCCGTAACTACATACTTTATTCTAGAAAATATAATTTATTAAAAAAGTGTTACATCAAATCAATCATCCCCACATTTCCATTAATTGATAGCATCAGGAAAGAGTTTTCTGAACAAAACAATTGAAACCACAACTTATAATCAAATTGTATAAGGCGATTACATCATTGTGCTCTAAATCTACCATCTCAACACAATACCTTACTTTTGCCTTTGGTTAGCTCTAAAAACCATATTTATAGCCTTAAATAAAACGGTTCATTTGTACAACCATTCTTAGCGGACACACCGTGCTGTGTTTCATTCATTCCAGGAAAAGTCCTAAAAGACGGTTAGCTTCTTCGTCCCATAAATAAATAAACAATCGAGAGCAGAAGGTGCCCTCGGGTAAAAATATGACAATCTGTTTCCATTTCTGTCCGTGCCACGATCTACTGTTTATGGGAGCGACTCCATGAAAAAGGGCGAAAACTCCGGACGTTATGGCTTCCCTAACCTGTTGAACGTATTCGTTGGGGTTTGGGGTGATTTTCGCACGCCCCAAAAAGAAACTGGACCGCAAAACGTTACC
Organism: Anopheles christyi; assembly: GCA_000349165.1. Classification (NCBI taxonomy): domain Eukaryota; kingdom Metazoa; phylum Arthropoda; class Insecta; order Diptera; family Culicidae; genus Anopheles; species Anopheles christyi. The sequence continues at coordinate 13,153 of KB682769.1, read as the reverse complement.
TGCTCAATCCAACGTAAACTCATTCGCAACATCCGTCGCATCCTTCCTCATTCCTATGGGACAATCTGCGCCATAGTGTCCAATGATCCTAATCAATCACTGGAACCCCGATTCCACCACCTGGAATGTAGACGAATGTCAGGCGGAAGGTTAAACGGTACGAGACACCGGATTCGACCGTAAACGAAGGCATACACAAAAAAACCCTCACTCACACATACACAGATAAAAGCAGCAGCCGCTGGCGGGTTCGACCCACTGGAGGACGCCAGCAATGGGAGGAATTGAATGTTCGCGAATTGCCACACTAGCATTCCGATAGAATGCGCCATAAATTGTCTGCGATGCTGACAGTTGTGTCCGCTAGCGTGACGATTGTTCCCTCACGGAAGTCACGAGCAAAACCGGCGCGATTCAGGTTGCTCATGTTTCAGCGGTGGTGAAACACGACAACGCAGGGTTTGGAAGAACGAAGCTTGGTGGGTGCTTGACAGTACGAAACGACAGGCCAACGGAAGAAAGTGATGATGGAACGATCCGACGACGTTCTTCCTTCGCTTCACTGTCTTCCACTGACTGTTTGTGTCCAGATTTCGTATCTACCACATCCTGCAATCGTCTTTTCCCTTGGCGATTTACACGCCTTACACGTTCGTTGGTTTGCACTAGGGAACACCATGCAAGTGATAGCCACTTGCCACTAATTTGCTTTGACTTTGAATACCCATAGGACCACAAATATTTGACAGTGTGGTAAGGTCGTCGTAAGAGAAATGGGTTTGGATTCGAGCAGATACGTTTCAATGCCACGATTATTATTGCTTCGATTAAATGTCCCACTTACCTTCTACCGCACTCCGGTGTACATGGTTTTCCATACATTCTAGTTCAATGCTTCACTTCGTTGTAAGTGCTGCTTGAATTGGTTGATTTTAAAGATAAAAAAGTAAAGAGATATAAAAATAAATTTCTCAAATTTTCACACTGTGAAACTTACCTGTAAACAGATCTTCGAAATCCTGCCTTCTTTCGTTAGAAACGTTACACTACACTGCGATGTTTTGTTTAGAATTTTCAGTCTTTCACTACTTAAACACATTTCCAACACTTCTCTTGTTTTGATAGTTCTTTAAAGTATTTACCTATTCCGTCCAGCGAAGATGGTTGATATAGCATGACTCTTTGTCCCTATCTTCCAATGGTTGCTGTGATGGTGTGGCTCATACCTCTACATTAACCTAGTTACGGGATGAATAATTCTTAACCATGGCCAACTTGATAGAAGCAGCAATTCTTCATATAGCTTCTCCTCGGTTTTTTGCATGATTCAGTCACAGTTATTTGAAAATTCCGCGGCCAATACTTCAGATGATGTTTGGTTTGATTATCAATGAGTTAACAATCACTGTGCAAAGCTTCATTGGATAAGATAATTTCAAGTAAGAAAACACAGGACCTTACAAACCTGCTGACTGTTCAATGGATACAAACGATGATCAAACGTTTAATGAATTTTATTTATTTCAGAAAGCTATTCCATCTTCCAAAAACCTCGGGCAAGAAAGTAATAGTCGAAAGCCTTCTCCAACCTGTACATGATACATGACTGCAACCAGCTTCAACAAGATAAGTTTTTTACTAAACCCACAAAGGTACAAAGGGAAGTAAATATTTAGATTTATCGAAACCACTCCAGCTGCAATAGAAATTGCATTTCGATATCCTTTTGCTGCACACTTATCGTAACGCTTTATCGAAAAGTAAACTCGAAACCAGTGCTCCTAAAACTCTACCCAGGGTCCTGGGCAAACAGAATCGTACAAACGTACACACTCCGAACGATAGATACGTTTTTATACGATCGTTTCCCTTTCGTTCACCGTCCGTACCGTATCGTTGATGTTTGTTTAATTTCATATCCCATCGGTGTTCCAAAGTTGAAGCTGTTCGATTTTTCTGTGTACGGTGCTGTGGTGCACAGAAACGCTCCATACACAACCGATTCCTTTTAAAAGTCCACAGAACAGCACTCTCGAGCTTCCGGTTTGATTTTATTTTTAAAATTTCAGATCATGCCTTCCGATTCGACATCAAACAGGCACGAAACCTGCAACCCCAGTAGAGTGCCTTCTGGCAGACGACACGAGGAATGGTTTTTCATGCATGCAGCTGGAAACAATACATTTTCCTGCCATTTCAATTAAACAATCGTTGGTTCTAATAATTCAAAGGTTCAATGATTGGTTATCTTGTGGCTCGGAAACAAACAATCGCTCGATGAACTTAATTTGCGTTTGATATTACAGTGTGTCTAAAATAGTTGAAAACAACAAACCTTTCCAAAACAAAAATCTTAGCTATATTTAAAACTTAAAACTGTTATAGTTACTTGAAAACTGTAAAAATTTATTTGTGTTTAACCATCATAAACGAATTGAAACCCTTGAACCTTGAATCGTGACGATTGGTGCGTCTACTGTGCGTCACTTTGCTGAAATTGATAAATCCGAAAACAAATCAACAAAATCAAATACACTTTACAGCTTTTCAGCTTCTACATTCGTTGAGCAATGGATGCAAAACTAACTCAACGGCTGCAAACACAAAACAACCGGCTCCTTATCATCGCATTTATTGATCTCAAACAACCGTTTTAATTTCATTCCTACCATCCTTGTGTGGTGTTTTTTCTACGAATTGCACCAACTGCCAAAACCCCCGCACAAAGTAGATGTAGTAGTTTTTCACCGCCCCAGGACAACTCACATGCAACATGAGCAGCAATTTCCTTTCTTTCCGTTTTTTGATCACACAAAACGCAGGCCGGATTAGCTACCATCAATTGCGATCACAGCCAGTACGAAAAAAAGGTAATTTAAAAGCTGCCAGTCTGAGATGAAGGACAGCAACTTGGGGCGGCAAAACCCTCCTAGCAGAAAGGCTTTCCAAAAAGATGCCTGCTTGATGAAGCTGGATGCCTGCCTTTCTTCCGATGAAACGATCAACGCAACCCGAGCCAGCAGGCAGCAAAACACGGCAGCAGCATAATATATTCAAGTCCGGTAGCACTTCAAATGATGCCCCGAAGTGCATCACCGGCCCCAATCGCTATGGAACAGAGCTAACGGTATCGATTCGGTTGCCAATTGGTGAGGAATTTACTGAACGCAAACGAACGAATGAACGGCAGCTCTTTGTCAAGAATGTTTCTGCTGCTTTAACCTTGAAAGTGCATCAGTGGTCTGCACGACCGGCGTCGGTCAACATTCAAACTGTTCGGTCCCAGCTGCCCCAAAACTCGAACCCTAAACCACAAGAGCGGCAGAGCGTTGAAGGGAGGAGGGGTGATATCGAGAATGTATCCTAATTCTATTCTGGCGAATTCGGCTCCACATTGTGCCCTTCTTTCGCATCTTCTTCCATTGACTCACGCAACATTGCTGGTTCGAAAACATGGCTCGTCGAAAAAGTCGAGCAACTCTTAGGTTGTTTTTTTTTTTGCTGGGATAAACCAATTCAATTCGATGCTTAGAAATTTAGCGGGAATAAAGTTTGTTTAAAAATTGCATAGAATTTCTTCTAATCTCAAAGGACATTGTAGCTATTTTTTATTTAAAAAAAGGTTCTAAGGAACTAAGGAACTTCACTCATTAGCCTATGACGATCCTGAACCTGCTACCTGATGTAAATGAACAGCACGACATTGTACAAACCCATTCTCGTAATCTCGTAATAGTATCCTCATAAACACTTCCCATCAGCATATGGACATGTGTGTGTAGATAGGTTCTGTTCTACAATCAAATGTTTTATGTTAATGAAATTGTGTTTACTCTCCTGTTAGCAGAAAGCATTCAAACCTTGCGCGTCAAACGAGAAATCAGCTTGTTGATGGATTTACCCTTTCGACCAGAGTTTATCCACGCTCCGTTCATGATGCAAACGTGTATTGCCCATCAGTGTAAAGCAATCAGCAGGGATTGCTTTCTGTTTAAATTTTTAATGATCATTTATTGTTCAATCCTTTTCCCATTTCCTGTCATACATTTGTGAAGCGCTTTCCCTCGGTACGCCGTGCTAATTTCGATCCTCATGCTTGACATGCACTTGGGCAGAGTTTGAGTAATGGGGTTATGAACGTACGTACGTAGACAATGGTTTAAAACCATTTTGTAAAAGTGTATTTGTATACTTAGAAAAATCTCTATTTGTAGTAGAATGTAAATTGACTAATTGCATTGTAACTCAAAGTTTAGAATTTAACTTTTAATCAATATAATGTAGTTTCAAAATTGTTTACTGTAAATAAGATGTATGATAAGTAAACCGAGTATTTCCGAGTAGTAATGAAGCAACTCACGAGACTCCACTAAAACAATTTGCTTATCTTTATCATACATTGTCCTCTGTTAATATTATAGCGAACTTTCATGACTTCAAAAATCTAACCAACATCCACTTCCACTTCATTGCACATTCATTTTTATTTCATTTACTGCGACGCTTCATAAACACGTTAAAAGTTTGTCTGCCAAGTTTGGTGCAATCTTTCTACCTCACTGTAATCCCATTAACCCATCAAAACTGTGCGCAGTGAATAGCTTCGCAAAGCAAAAGGATTTCCTTCAATGTTTTGTCTGTGCCTGTTTCGACGCTTACAAATGGCCGCCCATAAAACAGCCGATCATCCCATGGAGTCAAACCTAGGCGCGAGTAGTCTTAACCGAACGGTCAATATTTGCAGAGGATTAATTAGCCTCTAAAGGCAAGCTGTCCTCCGTTCAAGCGTGTGAGTGCCAATGCTAAAGTTTTCTGTCCAGTGAGTGACACGGTGCCACGGTCAGCAAGCACTCTAGCCGTGCTGAACTGCAACATCATTTACACCAACAACATGTGCGCGGACCCAGGACCCGAATTTGGAACGTTGGAAGGATAATTTTAATTACGCCCCAGGAGGGAAATGTCCCGGTGGCACTAATCTACTAATTTAAATGTTAGCAAACGGCCTCAACTGTAGTAAAACGTGCAAGCTTCACCGCTGAAGGGTGTCTTCTCGATGGGTATCCCGAAGGAAAGTCCGGGAAACGACATCATCACTGCTCGTCTCCTGACCTTTCAGTGGGGTTTGTAGAAAATTCGCTCTTAAAGACTAAAGATTACCGGAAGAAACCTTTTCAAAACTCATCGTCTTCGAGCATCGAGCTGTCGAGGGTTCCGGATGGCACTTTCCACTCAATGATCCCATGGCTGACGACCAGCTAGAATTCTCCCGCTTCACAAAGCACTCGTGGGCTCGTTTTGGGCAGGGAGTTTTAAGAACAATAATTAAAATGAGACCAAATTGCAATCTGATTCAATTTACCAGATCTGAAGATGTCCCGTATCCTTGAACCCAGGGCCAACGCACACCCTAGCATGCTAATGCTTTTCCGGGCGAAATGGGCAAAAGTTTCAAGCCCTCAACGTTGCTTTGGCATTTTAATTGATTTATGAATTCCTTCCCAACTTTATCACTCACTGCCGACGTCCGTCAACGTTGACGCAATAACGCAAGAATGTCCTTTAAGCTTTTAATCCAGCTTTAACTCATCCAACGATCAATCGCAGAAACTGGTCGTAGGGTTAAAACATCGACCATGCTTCATTGCGTTCATCACAGTATGCGTTGCTCGCCATAGTTACACACCACACAAAATGACATTTTCAATTTGTCCGATAACCATCGCGATTCTATCATTCACGGTAAGGGACACCAGAGCAGTAGATTCTACGTGGGTGGTAATGGGTCTCATTTTTAGCACAACTATAATGTTTTTTGCTTAAAAAACCCTTTACCCGGCGGTGCAAAAGATACATTTCATGTAATGTGCATGTTCTGTTATCTTTTTGCCTCGTCTCGTGTTCTTTTTCTGCCCATTTCGCCCGTCGAATTTTGCGTTTGCGTACAGCACGGCCATGTTCTTTTTTTTGTGTGTGTGATGAACATTTTTTAACTTCCCACCACAACATGGAACACAAAAAGAAGTACAACGCTTTTATCCTGCTTCCCGCTCCATTATTAAAGTTAATGGAACACATGTTTTTAACGATTATTTGTCCATCCATTCAAAGGGCAAGGGTTGTGCACGAGCTGGGCTGCATTTGATTCGGTTTTGAATTATTATCACACAAGACTCAATCGTTTGACACGCGGTAAAAACGGAAGCGTGGGACCACCTACGTGTAATCTTCCCAACAGCCGACCGTTAATCAAGTGAAGCCCAGTGATACGGACAGGGGACACGATTTTAACCGCCAGTCAAATCAGTTTCACTGTCAATCGCCAAGAAGTCAGCTGTGAATGACAACCGTTCGAGTGGTGTTACGTTTGGTTCTTCCATTTTTTCGTTTTTCTGTACTGCCGAAAGCATTATCTGGGATTTTACGGTTGTTTTTTTTTTTTGCTCACGATGATGCACATTTCCGCAATAATCCTGCCCGAGGGGTGGAAGCAGGGTGGATGAAAAAAAAAACACGGAAAATGCACTTCAAAAACACTGATAACGTTCTAACGCATACTGAAATATTTAAACAAACCACCGGTCCCCTGTCCACTTCCTACCTGTCTTCCCTCCCATACCCTACTCCAAACCACTCAAACTTCAAAACATCAGCAATGGCACACCCGGCGGCACCTCATCGACTGCAGCGAATTATTTAAAAACTCATAAATTTTGTACTCATCCGTTTGGCATTATCTTTTTGACAGTTTCTCGCCCACCCGAAAATCTGGCAGGCCGCTCTCCCTCTTATTGGTGTATTGATGAAAATGTGTGTGTGTGTGTGTTTGTGTGTGTGTGTTCCTCCCTTTTGTCTACCAACGCCAATGGCCAATATGTAGCGCTACTTCTATACCTCATTCTGTACACACACCTGTTTAAATTAATTAAACCTCCAACAGGCCGACTACCTCTCAATCACTTTCTCGTTAAACTCCATTGCTACGTGTGAATGGGTGTGTGCATCTGCCTTGAGGGTGGGATTGTTTTTATTTTTTTGTTGTTGCTTCAAACGACAGCATTTTTATTTCATTTTTTGCTTTCAAATACCGAAACCACCGCCGATTCACGATTCAAAAAACAGTTGATAATATATTGCAAAAATATTGACACCCACGAGAGTGTGCGCTGCCCAAAATGCATTTCATTGTTGTTCTTATCGAAGCGTTTAATAAAATGCATTACCTGCAGCTTTACGCCACAGCAACCATCCCCGCCGTAAGCCGTTCCTCACAGTTGTCGCGATTGATTAATGGCTATTAAAAAAAAATACCCATCATATTCAAGTGTAGCTGCCCGTGATATTGATATTTCGATTGCAATAGCAGCAAACGAAGAGCGGGAAAAAACAAAGGTGGGATTTACTGCTACAAAAAAAACACAACAAACTTGCGGTTTCTTATCGCCCTATCGCATTATTAATATTCATTGACTTTTTGTTTTGCTAAAGTGAAAATTAATTTTCGCTTCCATTAATGCAGCGATGCAGCGAAACGTCCGCTTGGTGAATGATGTTTATACGAGCCGCTTTTCAGTTTGCCAGTGCAATTGCAACGATGCATCGCAGCGATCTTTCACACATTGATAGTATGTAATGGCAGAAGGAAGCTGTTAACAACCAAACAGCTACAATAACATTCACATTGTGAAATTACATGTATTAGCTGTGAAACTAATCGCTTCTAAAATCACTAATCTTAGCACCAAATGACCAAATCAAATAAAAGCGCAATAGCAAGCAGCAGTCACAACCATTTTCCGACGGGAAAGCTAATTCTGACCACAGCTACTACACCTGCCAGTGGATTATAAACCACTTAATGAGATCATTCACACCCCTCTCGGGCTGCACTTATTGTTGGAATTCCTAGCATTTCTACCAATCGTACCGTTTTGCAATTGTATCCCCCTACACAAGTGTGCTACAAGTGGTTAGGATTATGGAAAACATTTCGATACCTGTGCAAAACACCCCTCTTTTACTTTAATACAGTTGTACCAGGTACAAATGTAAATGATAGGCAAAATGTTATGAACACGAAAAGTATAGAATTTTGGAGGAAAAAAAAAACAAGCACATTATTCTGTGTTTTTTAATCAATTTTATTTTGTATTCAGTACAAACTCTGTACTCATTCTCAACTCAATTTTGTACTCAACTCAGTACACCCTTTTATTAGCATTATTTACCCACCAGTTTTATTTACTTAGTCTTTTGTAAGCGATCAGCTATAACGGTAAAATCACTCCCAATGCCACAAAATTCTCACCTTTCGTAGCCATCCAATCAGGGGGACTGGTTATCCAACAGAAAACACTATAAATAATTAAAACAGACTAACAAAATCAATAAACAAAATAAGTATGGTAGCGTTATTTTATTGATCTAAGGAATACAGCATTATGTTAACAGTATGTAAATTACATAAACGAAGATCCTATGCAAATAAAGTCCTTTTTACATACAAACACACTATGTAAATGCATGCTTCAAAGTAAATTGATCGATGTAATGTTTGTTCAAGACTTTTGTCACTCAAACAGAAAGTCCAGCTTTATTTATTTCGCTAGAGTACTTTCAGCACTTGTTTAATGGGTTTAGTAAAATCACTCATCCCGACGATGTTCGAATCCCGTTCTGACCCAAGTGGGTTGTTGTGCCAACCAAGAAGAAGAAAATCGCTCATCATTAACTCTTTAATATGCAAGCCTACTGCAGTGTAAAATGACGTTAAGAAGACTATTTGAATCAATAATTAACGTGAGCTCGGTGGTCTAATTAATAGACGGACGGCTAATGTAAGGGCCTGACGTAGTTCAATTCACATCCGGACTGCTGTAAATTCTAAAAACAATGCTGTAAGCCTGTATAAGGTCGTACTTACACAAACAGAGCATTAAACTGTGCAGAATATTATCCTTTTTTTTTATTTTTTCAAGAAAATATAAATCATTCCACCAACCAACACTTTCCTTTTGTCAATAGGTTGGGATCAATGAAGCCATGACCAAAAGGACATTCTTCCTCCGTCGGTGCCACAAGGGGGAGGATCCTGTAGTGGGCCTGTCATCCGGTAGTTAATTAGCTTACCACAGCATCAGACCGGAAGGATACATCTATTTAAAAAAAGAACGTACATCCACCAGGACGCTGCCGTTGATTAAAGACCATATTGGCATGTTACAGGAATAGTGAGAGGAGAGAAAATATAAATCTATACGAACTACCGTTGTGTTGCAGGTACTGGCGGTTGGGTTTTGTCTTCAAAGACAACAACAAAAAACAAGCGACAGAATTACCCACCAAGTGCTATAAGTGCACCTTCCGGGCGTGCACGAAGACGCAAACCGTTGCAGAAATTAGCTGTCGTCCTTTGAAAGGAAACACATAAATTATTACGCGACCACAGCAAGGCCATCGTTATTGCTGCTGCTCGGGAGAAGCCAAAAGCAACTAGGTGAAGAAAAATGGCAAACAGCAAACCCCAACCACCGATACCCGCGATCCCTTCGAGGGCAAAAATATTTTGGCCATCTTTAGCCTGCACAAGCTGCACACTTCACTCCGCCAATGTATGACAAACAGGAGAAACACGGGCAACAACAAAAAAATGCCAGGCTCGGTGAAAAGTCTGTTCCGAGAGTCGCCGCAGCTATCTTTCGGTTCCCTTTTTACCTTACTTTCTTGTTCTCACTCTCTCTCTCTCTCTCTCTCTCTCTTTCTCACCTTTCATCGTGATTCGCTGTTTACCGCACCTTCTCAGTAGTGACTTTCTCCCTTTCGAGTCCTGCCGCATGTTCCGTCAGCGATGCCATCGTTAAGGTCTGCCAAGTCGCCTCCGATGGGGCAGGTTGAAATGAAATATGAGATCGGCAAAGACTCTCCAAACGGGAGCAGCACGCCGCTTTCAGACACTTTCCACCCATCAAGCGCCTGTCGTTCGGGATTTCTTACATGTCGCCACCGTTCAGTGTCGCGTCCACTGCGATGCGATGTACGTTCCGTGAGGCCACATTCTTCCAGTTCCGTTTGCTGCCCACTTGTACCGTTTCGGATCGCAAAACAAAACAACAAAAAAAGAAACCTTCACATAAACCCTTTCCCTTGCCCGAGCCGACGGTGTGCGAGTTGGCGTGATGGAGTTTTGATGTGTTTCCCGCGGTCTTATCGTAATTAAAAATCTGGTTTTTAATTTCGTTCGGCGCGCTGACTACTGCTTCCTTTGCGAAGCTGAAAGACATGTTTGGTCGATAAATCGGCTAATAAAAAAATACATATATATTTATTCTCCCATCAAACTCCCCATTCCTGCTTGCTGCGGGCTGCGGGGAAAAAGGGTTTGGCCTGACACATTGTACCGTCAAAGTGAACACGGGGTAAGTGGTAGCGTAGCAACAGCAAATTCCAAACCAACGTTTGCTTAGATCTTGCCAATGCGAAACCACTGTGAACCAATCTAAAAGCCAATGATGCATTGTGGCTTCACACGGGAAGGAAATGGGACGCGTGGTGGATGGTTTTTCATTTACGGAAAAACACCTACTATTTAGCCTGGTGAATTTAAACTATTCGAAGCCATTTATTAGACATGAATGTTTGGACAAAAATTTAATATTATTCAATCCATTCAGCTCAAAACCACATGAAATAGGCATTTGCTTGGAAGGGCAAACCTGTTTTGTAGTTTTTTTTTTTTTTTTTTTTTTTTTTTTTTTGGTAAAGGAATGTGCAATCCTCACTTGATGCCAATCATCCATCAAATCATTCGCATGCCAAAAGAGGAAGAACAACACAAAATAAAACTAAACGAACCAAACGCATATGAAAGGACTTTTGCTTGATGTGCGCGACAAGTGCTTTGTGCTCACGATCAACACACATAGCTATTCCCGGTCCGCGAAGAACAATAAATCAAGTGAGGAAACATTTCGAAAGTAACAATTAAGAAAAATTGCCCACAAATTACAGACTCTTACGAGCCGACTACCCACCGACCGTTGGAAATGGGGGTAACGCCGTAACGAAAGCTAACGTTTTCATTCCAAAAACCTCGATGCCATTCGTATAGGAGCGGTTTTGCTCGTAAATAACACTTGGCACGGCGAATAGATTAGTTATTCGAGTTAATGAACATTGATTAAAATTAAGCCAACTTTCATTAAAAGAATGATGTAGAAGTAATTTTGATTCAGCGCTGTTATACATTTTATGTTATTCTTCAAAAAACACGCCACCTTTGCGTACTTTGCAATTCTATCAAGCTTTTCGCGTTAAACTTGCTTCGATAAATGCAATTCAAAGGAGATCTCGAATACACTCTACAAGCGTTAGTTGTTTCTACTCACTGTCATTTTGCAGCGTTATTTATTTGACTATGCTGCGGAAAAATCAAAGCAAATCCGGGCGTTCTGTGCATTTTGTCACTCTTCATACCCTTTATGCTAGAGGGCCGGCTATGCACGAGCTCGTAGTAGCGTGAAAAGAATGGCATGAAATCTTTTTTGTTATAAAATAAAAAAACAGAAAACTGCGCTTAGAACGCAAACCAGCACTCGAAAACAGATTGGCCAATCGGTCGATCGATACGAACGCGGTAATGCAATTTGAAATCGACCGTACAATAAACAAGCAAACAAACAGACAGCATAAAACAAAGTACAAAAAAAAGACACGACTCTATTTCAGCAAAAGCTCGTTTTAAAAGAAAACTATTGCAAAAGACCATTTTGCCAGAGTTGCGATGGTGGACGGTAGGAAACACGAACAACGCAACAATCAGCTTTACGGCAAAAAAAGCGCTCGCTTTCGTATGGGAGCAGAGTGGTTTTAGCTCGCCTTTTTTGTCTCTTGCCATACCATTCGAGCACTATCATAGCGAGGCAAATTTTCAAATTAAATTGCAAGGTTTAAAGCTAAGCTGTGATAGCGGTGTGATTGCTTTTAGATTTTTATTAAATGCAATTTAGCATGTGCTAATCGGTTTACTTTGCTAGACAAATTGTGCTTTAGCTGGCTTTCAAGAACCAATTTCAATATCCTTTTTTTATTATTTCTTTTTTATTATTATTTCAAGTATGTTTTCGGGAACGATTTGCACACTCATTGCGTCTTTTTTTTTACCAGGCACAATAGCACACCTAATATTATGCTTACCAAAACATAGGAAAACATGCAGCACCGTTTGGCCTAAAGGAAAACATTTATTCCCAGCCAGCCTTCATCAGGCTCTTCAATTCACCTTTGTTGATATGGTTTCTGATTTTTTGACCCATCGAGCAAAGAGTCAAACATTTCAACTTTCCTTTGCGGTCGCCCAAACTAACCGAAAGTGAAAACCATACAACCATACGGCACCGACGGGAGAAAGAATAAAAAAGTCACACACACATCGAACAACAATAATAAAAAAGAAAGGAAAAACAAGGAAACATCGAACCCTCGGCCTACCAATCATGCCGACATCAAAAACTAACTAATCCAAAACAGCCACCCTCAGATGTCACCCTAAGGGTACACCGGTGTTGCAGCACTCTGTTCCGTGCACAATGGTCCACTACCCCACCCAAGGGCTTCGTCATGGCGGCATTCACAATGACACAAATAAGGTCGGAAGGAAGGGGAAAAAATCACAGTTCAACCTTGTGTGACCGGCGGGCAGGTTCATAAAGGCAGGATCATATGCACCCTGCGGTTAGAAGTCCGGGTCATACTGCCCCCGCAATATGCCGCGCGGGTTGCAAGAGGGACAAGTTCATCAAGCCATCCATTCTAGTGCAATTAGTATCGGATGTATCTGTGTGGATGTGTGTGCCCAATCCCACACCCAATTGTGTGCGTTTTTGCTATTATTTTCTTCAATTTTGTGATTGCGAATTGTACGCACAGTTCCTTGTAGTTTGATGAATAAGATTTGATGAGAAATCCGATACCAATTTTGGTGGTTTTTGGCGTTAAATAAATCCATTCACCAGAGGCTGCAACCCGTGTGTGTGTGTGTCGGTGAGGGTGCAATCAGATTGATTAGGAAATGAAATAATACGACCATGATTTTCTAATGCCTATTTTATAATGTGATGCTTTTCGACATCTAAAGTTTACCGTGCAGTGGGGGTAA
>KB682758.1:0-16827 GCA_000349165.1 Anopheles christyi | reverse complement strand
TATTTTTCTGTGCAAGAGAAATGATTTTGTTCCTCATTTGCCTATTCTGTTCCAAAAGGTATAATGGATCAGGATACTTCCTAGGACAAATACATTTGTTTGCTCAACGATGGAATGCATAGGATTCTTATTTAGCTATGTTTGATAGTCGGAATACAATTTAACTTAAACTCTCTCTTTCTCCCTCCTACAGCGTTCGCACACCCGGTGGACGTCTGGTGTACCTGTACGTGAAGAAACGCCGTACCCTCCCGAAATGCGGTCAGTGCAAGAAGGAACTTAGTGGCATCAAGCCCTCCCGGCCGTGCGAGCGTCCGCGTATGAGCCGCCGCCTGAAGACCGTCACCCGTACGTTCGGCGGTGTGCTGTGCCACCGTTGTCTGCGTGAACGCATCATCCGTGCATTCCTGATCGACGAACAGAAGGTCGTGAAGGTGCTGCGAGCTCAGCAACAGGCCAAGCCGGTCAGCAAACCGGTCAAGGTCCCGAAGACCACCAAGCCCACGAAAGCCGGTGCCGGCAAATCGAAGTAAAATCGACGGTGGTGATGATGGTGGTTTCCTCAGGGTCTCTGAGAATGCCCGCGCACACGTGTGGAAGTAGAGGCATGTGTGTGTGTATAAAAGTTAAGAATCCACTCTGAAAGGAAAATATAAACAAAAATGGAAGGTTGATAAGGAATGTAAGCGGTTGTTTGGCTGTGTCTTTAACCACGCTGAAGTCCGAAAGTTCTTAGGTCTGAAGTGGAGTGGTTCTTTCGATTGAAAAAAAGTGAGAAGAATATGAGGTATGTATTAATGATTTAATCGTTCTCTCCGGTTTTAAATGCACTGTACAGCAATGCTTTAATGCGGTGCCAAGGATTAATCCACCCTGGAGAGACATCATCCTTCCCAATGTACCTTTCTAACGCTATTCCTATTATAAACCACCAGTTGAACCGTTCACGTTCCAAATGCATTTCTGGTGAACGATCTTACGCAAAAGGGCGGTGAGAGATACCTTAAATAAAACAACTCGATCCCTCCCACTAATTAGTCCGCCGATCATCGCATTTGAAGCTCAACATAGTTGGTGGTGGACAACAGCATTCGACTTAAACCAAAATTTATCGTACTCTCGACACAACGTAGTGCAAGATTGCGTTGGGGGCACCGGTTCGCTCTTTCGCTTCCCCCCTTACTGTGGCAAACTGAGCAGCGTCTGTTGTCCTGCCGGCAGATAGTTCACACCGCGCGATCGGCTCAGCTGATAAGCAATATCCTCGGCCGCCTCAATTCGTCGCAGCTCAATCAAACCATCACCGGATTCCTTCAGGGAACGGGCCAACATCTGGGCGGCCTGTGCATCACCCTCCGCCGTAATGATGGCCGCTTGCTTCATCTGTTCCGCCTTCTCCACCATGAAGCGGGCCTTCTCCGCCTCCTGCTGCGCAACCTGTTTTAATTCGACAGCCTGCGTGAACTCCTTGCCGAACGTGAGATGCGTGATGGATATATCGTCCAGGATCACACCGAACTGGGCCGCACGCTCTGTTAGATCGTCCGACACCTTCTGCGACACCATCTCACGCTGAGTAATCAGCTCACCCGCATCGAACTGGGCTACCACCGCCTTTAGCACTTCCGTTGTGATCGAAGGCAGCACACGCTCATCGTAGTCCTGACCAAGGATGGTGTAGATCTTTGGCAGCTGATCCGGCACCGGGCGGAACAGAATACGCAGCGTGATGTTGACGTTCTGCAGATCCTTGCTGCCGGTGATGACTGGTACGTTGCGCGGCTGCGAGCGAATGTCGAAAATGATTGGCCGCTGTACCCACGGGACGTAGAAGTGTGTACCTTCGCCGGTAACCTGCTGCTTTACTCCGCTGAATCGATCGAAGATTACTGCACGATGTCCACCGTCAACTGTAAGCAAAAACATACACACGCACAGTGTGAGACGGTGTGCCGGTAACGAAAACAACAGCAACTGCCCCGCTTCCTTACCGTTATATAACGCGGAGTTCACAACACCACCGATGACGGCCACTCCTAGACCAAGCTGACCGATGCGATTCAGGAACTGCGTTGCCATTTTGGAATAGATTGTTTTTTAACGATAGCTGCAATACGAAAGGTGAAGAGATGCAAATTAGACTCTTGAACACATAAAAAACAACAATTGCATCATATTTAGCAAATGAGGTTAGATGTTCCTGCTCGGAAGCAGCACTCGGGTATGGCTTGTTTGGGAGTAATTCTTATTATTCTGCTTAAACGATGCAACTGATTGCAAAAATATACCACTAGGACAAGCGAAATATCGCAAGGAAGGACAAAATCAACGTACTTTACACACTTTACCGGTAGATAAACTTTGCGTAATGCACAACGTGAACCTGTGTTGCAGTTCTAGAATGGTAATCAATCTGTCAATCTACACCGTGCTGCCAAATCACGTTTACACACAGGAAAAACAGTGTTGCCAAACGTCGTTTTGAAAATATTGTTTTCGTGATCTGTTTTTTCATCAATATTTTAAGCCCTTCATTTCCTTCGAATGGAATGGTTTTTTATTATACATATACATATACTCTGCGTAAGCTTTGCGAGTGCAGTTGCACTTGCGAACCCTCGAGGGGAATGAACGTTAAAACCTATAACTGTAGATATCAGACTAAATCTTCACAATACAATAGCTTTAGAGAAAAAGGATATAGGGAATCAAGTATCACTAAAACAAAACCAACAAACGAAATTAAATAATTACCCTACCTAATATGATTCCAAAGAAACACAAATACCTCGTAGGACTTAATCTCGTACAAGTCAGCGCGAAAATGAATCATCATCACTCGACATTAGTTAGACCGATACCGATTACGATATGGAAAAATAAATACTTAAGATAAGGACCAGAAATATAGCCACGACCACGACCACCAGTATGAACTTCTCACGCATTGCGCGCATTATCATCGAATTTAGAATTCGGGACGAGCGGCTCAAATCTGCATCCGTCTCTCGAAGCTGTGAATGTATCGAAAACGGAATTCATTAGAAAGAATGCAACAGGAGACACAGAATTGAAAGCCTCTGGCCATTCATTTACCCTTCCTCGTGATCGTTGAATGGTTTCGCGCTGCTCACTGAGATCCGCCAGTACCTGCGTGCCGATCTGCTCCGTCTCGACCGAAATGCGGTACGCATCGTTCAGATAGTTGCTGGTACGCTCCAATCGCTCCGTATTGTCCAGCAGCCGTCGTTTCTGGTCTTCCTGTATGCCTATTTCGTCGAAATCATCCACCGACGAATCGTAGCCTGCCTTCGATCGTGCCACCTTCGCATTGTTGAACTCTTGCTGCAACCGTTTCCATTCCGCCTGGTAGCAATTCAACCGGGAGGTGTACGCTGCTCGTGAATTCTGCGGTATATCACGAACCTCTAGCCCGATTTGCTCGAGCAGCTCTTGCGACTCTTCCAGCTGCCGATCGACGTCGGAGATCAGTTTATTGCGTTCCGCTGCAAAGAAAAGGCAAAATGTACACACACACACAAATTCCTTTGGTTCAACACCCGTATCATCGAACCATATTTAGGCTGATAAGCGGATTTGCATTATGCGTACCTCCACTGGCGACTGCGATTCGGCCAATCTGGGCAGTTATTTCCGCCGTCTGTACGGCATACTGCTGTTCGTAGTCCTGTATCAGTTCCATCGGGAAGATAAATCGCTCAAAACAGCAAAAGTCCTGCCATATTCCCCTTGCTTCTCGAAGCACTACAACTTTTTTCCTAGACCAATGTTTTCGTGTTTGTTCGAGTGACGTTTTGCGCAGGGCTGCTTTGGAAGGCAATCCAACTGTCAACGTATTTAGAATAGCCGTTGGGAGGATTTATCCAGTTATAATTAATGGTAAAATTGTAATAATTTTTTTTTCCTTTGCCTTTTTCGATTGCTACTCGTGGTAATCTGATTAATGATATGACATATTGTTTTAAATTGAATTTCATGTTTATTATGCTAATGTTCAGGAAAATGTTTTTAAATAAATGAGCTCAATCCGTAACATCATCCAACGAATCAAGCATTCCTTCCGTTTCCTCCTCATCGTCCTCGAATCCGGACATCTCCCCTTCATCGCCTTCATCGTCATCTTCCTCTACCGATTCCATTGCGCTGCAAGCTTCTGGATTCTCTTCGCGTAAACGCCGTATGTTGTTCAGCACAATTTCCATCATTATGTTGCGACACTGATCGTCGAACCGGTACGGCAGCCATCCATTGCGCTCATCACACACCGTACCACTTTTGGGCGACGGTACCTTCTTCAGCATCTCCTGTATTTTTTTCAAATGAATGTCACAATACTGGTAAAATATGACACGGTACGGTGGGATGGTGTCTTCTTCGAACGTACTGTTGATGAAATTTGGCTCGTCCTCTTTATCTTTTACCAACGAATTTGGATCTGCCGTACGATAGTTAACCTTCGTCAGCGACAGTCGCTTTATTTTGATACACTCGTGAAGCGACCCGATCGAGCGAACGCGAAAATCTAGCAACTGGTAGGAGCGAGCCTCAAAGTGCTTCCGCGGATCATATCCGTACCGTACCCAGGTTCCACGCCACGGTCCGTTTGTGTAGTAGAAGGCGACTGATGGTAAAATGAGCCCAAGGGTCTGATTGTTAATCACGAGTTTGTTTATGTTGACCAGTGCATTTTTGGTCCATATGGGGCGCGCTTTAAATGCGCCTTGCACCTTTTCCAGATCATTCGGAGGAATGTTTTTCGACGTTAGCATATGTTGTGCCTGAGCGGGGGCCGTTTCTGGAATGGGGTCCGTAAGAGTAAACGGATGATAAATGCCGTACTTTTGTCTTCGTCGTCGGTAAGAGTTCTCGATCGGTGATATTTTCTGTGTTTTTGGTTCGCGCAGCACGAAAGTGTTAATGGAGTCGGTACGGCTGAAGCAAACGGGCGGAAGGAAAAATGGAATGGTCGCTGGCTTTTCTAGCGGGCTCTTGGTGTTGACACCCTTTGGTACGATATCATTGTACACGCATTCCACCTTTCCGCTTGCCGGCATGCGAAACGCGGGCAGCTGTTGAAAATCGCACAGCGAATCGAAATTGAAGATGCGCCGCACGCATCCGTCAATCTGCACCGAACTAACCGCCCGATAGTCCGGTTGTGATTTTCGACGCTGCACGGTCACCTTCAGCACGAGCCCAGTCGCTGGTCGGCCATCGCCGAAGGCTGGCTTGGAGTAGATACAATCTGGACGAAAGCGTAGCTCTAGTCGTCGTTTTTCCTGCCCAAAAGTCTGATGCAAAGAAATGTGTTGTTTCTTAGAGCTTGCATGGCACGAAAAAAGCCGCTATACTTACGTTGCTTATTTCCCGGATTCCTCCCAGTGTTTCTATCATGCGGTCGGGATTTTTCACAATTCCAGGATACACAACACACACATAATTCCGGTGAAATTGATGCTGATACGCATTTTTCGCACTGTATTCCATAGTTTTGTGCAAAACAATATTTTGTTTTGTGTTTCTGCCGCCCCAATAATGTACGTTTGTTTTCGTTGATTCTTTACCACACAGTTGACAGGTTCAGTTGACAGCTGCTACAAACGTCAAGCCAAAGAAGGCAGAAAAAACTGCATCTGCGCAACTGCAGAAATGCGGAAACAAAACAAAACATAGAAATTTGCCAATATTTACACAGTGCTCGGAGCTTGCTAACATTCGTTGCTAATTTAATGCAATTTGTGAAGGTGGAATGCAGTGTATATTGATTTACAACGTGTAATGATTGCGTAGAGTAAGTTACACGTGGAAAACAAACCATCCGTTTTGGACAATCGTTAGCATTTGCAATAGTGGTGGCACATTAATTGGTTTTCCAGTGATTCTTGAAGTGGTTCAAGTGAAGTTCTGGTTCTTGAAGTAAACTGAAGGGACGATATTTAGTGAATCAACCAGCACTTGTACTTGGTGAAACATGTGGGAAAAAGGGAACGAAAACAGGCGCGTGAAGGCGTTCGCCTTCTGCGTGCTTCTAACCGTTACGACTATGGTGCCAACGTCGGACGCCCTGAAGACAAAGAGCCGCAGCAAAAGCTCCTCGTCGTCATCTTCTTCCGGTCGCGTTTCGAAACCCAGCTCAACAAGCTACAGCAATCCGGGAAGTTTGAGCTACAATAACTACCAATCGAAACCTGCCCCAAAACCTGCGCCGAAACCGTCTGCTCCTGTTGATACCTCGAACCAGCGCAATATTGGCTGGAACGTGAACAATCAGGCCAAACCAGCTGGCTCTGTTGCCCAACCAGCGGCGAACAAGCCCCCATACCCGGTACAGTCAAATGCAGGAAAGGCCCCATACCCGGTACAGTCGAATGCGGGAAAACCTCCATACCCCGTACAGCAACACAGCAACACTCATCAGACTCATTCCGCTCCTGGCGCACCACCACCACCTTACTCGCACGGACCACCACCACCCTACTCGGCTGCCAACAATCCGAACATGAACTCCCGCTTTAACGAACCCCCGCCAATGTACAGTCCGGGTAATCAAGGTTTCAGACCGGGGCAGCCAGGTTTCGGGCAGCCGGGATCATACGGTCAGCCAGGTTTTGGTCAGCCGGGAAGCTATGGACAACCGATGGGTGGATATGGAGGGGCTGGAGGGTATCATCAACCGGCTGGAGGATTTGGAGCGCCGCATGGCACGTTCCAGGGTGGCGGTTATGCACCACCGGTTAACTATGCTCCTGCCCCATCTTTCCCTATTGCGGCGATTCCGGTCGGTGCGTACAAACCGCAGAGCTCGGGCCTGGGTGTAGGTGGTATTGCAGCTGGCATTGGAACGGGACTGTTGGCAGGAGCCGCTGGATCGGCTTTGTACAACGCACTTCGTCCGGAGGATCGTGGACGTTACCGCGAGGGTGCGGGTGGTGGTGTGACGATTATTAACAATGTTCCGGCAGCGGCAGGTGCAGCCCCGGTCGAAGGTGCAGCTCCCGCTGGTCCTGTAATGGCATCCGCACCGGTGCAAACTTCCGGCATTGCTGCTCTACCGAATGCACCTCCTGCAACTGGGACCGATGGATCATCTTCCGTTCCGATAGCTCCCATGCCTGGTTCCAGCGATACTGTTAATCCAAACGCTCCAAACGTTCCGCTTCAGACAGACCCTGTTGAAACGACAACAGTCGACCCGAACGCTAAACAGTACATCCCACCACCCGGCCAATACTATCCGGCCACTGGACAGTATGTTCCACCGGGCGAGTATGATCCTACAACGGGAATCTTCACACCCGGTCGCTACATCGCCGAGACAAACATTTTCCAGTCTGGTTTGTATGATCCACTGTCACAGATGTTCACCCCGGGCCGTTATGATGCAAATGGACAATTTATCTCCGATCCGGATAATCCACCACTATCGCTTGCACCGAACAGTGCTCCAACACAACCGGAAACGGTCACACCAGCGGTTGCTTCACAGTTTAAAAAAACCAGCGGAGCTAACATGCAACACATTTCACTCTGGGTCACTTTTGGTGCGGCAATCTTGGCGAAAAGCTTTGATTTGTTTGCACGCTTCTAATAGATTTGCCAGCGGTATTATTTTCACTCATTTCTAGTCCTTAAATATCGATTATAAATCGACACGTTTTATTTAAAGATTTGAATTGCTTTGAGATTTGAAACAGTTGGAGCATTTAAAATTTTAAATCAATTTATTGCAAAGAAAGGGTTTTTAATCCCACCTGCCACTAAGCCCATACCTGAATGGTGCATTTTAAAAGAAAACACTGCAGCACGCACGGTTGAAAAACACAGGTATTTAATACTCATCAAGCTAAAAGGGGAAAAACAAAAATTAAATAATGTGTTACAGCAGATTGTAGCTGAATGAATTGCATAAATTGTAGCTTGATGTAATTCCTTTCCAGATGTGATCTATTACTTTATCAGCTTTAAATATTTGTGAAGCGGGGTATCTATTATCTGAGTCTTTTGTTAACAATATAATAAAAAACGGAGTAGGGAAATATTTGTTTAAACAAACACCATCGGAAGGTTAGAGCAGCTCCCATTTTAATGATGCGCATTTACAAGTTAAACCCAGCTTTATAGGCGTGTTAGTTGGCCCTGATCCGATTCTCTTCATTGTAAGCATTACTCATTAACGCAAACCATTCATTGACCTATCTCATGCTCTCTCCCAGTGTATCTTAACATAATAACATAATGTTTTGGACATAGCATCCACCTATTTATATACCTAGAAGAATGTCTCTTGCCATGATATATTTACCGTAAAAGAAAACCGGTTGAATCTTTACACTAACTTTCTACCTGTGCGATATATAAATAATATATATTTTTCTCCAGTAATGTCGTGTCTTAATGTGCATGTAGCATTAGAAGCGAACCAATAATGAATGATATAATATGTACTGTGCGTGGTCAGCAACTTTACACCATGGTAGATTGTAAGCGAACCGTAACAATACGATAACAATAACGATGTGTGCTGTCTCCGTACCTTCGTGTCGCCAAAATGTAGTAGATTTGTACCAGTGTAGTGTATTTGCTTTTATTCAGCAATGCTAGGAATAATTGTAGGATCCCACTCATACGTATTGGTGTTGGAAAAGAAGTATTTGGAGCGCCGTTTTTTGTTGTTGTACATTACATTAACCATTTTATGCAATGCTTCCGATAACGTAACACAACCCATTCGCACCCATGCAAGCAAAAGTACAATTACCAATCTCGCAAGAATTTTAAGCGCGTATGTTTTGAAGTGCAGGAATGTTTTATATGCTTCTGAAAGAACGAATTACGAATTTTGAAGTAAGTTTTGTGAAGTAAAATGGTAATGACTTCATTTATTAGGCAGCACTTTTTATTCACCGAGAATGCGAAAATAAATTAACACAAAAAAAGCGGTTTAACATTATTTCTTTGAGTGCTTAATCATGATGACCGCGTAATGGGATTTAAAAATTGAATGTTTTAGTTTGGAAAATTTCTTATTTCAGCTGATAAATCCGGTAAATTGCATCTCAATTGCATCTGTGAATCGACATCCAATAATTTGTTTAATAAAAACCGACAAAAAAAAACGCCAATTCAAATTACGCTTGTATTAGCCACAAGCGACAGCTTCAATATGAGTAGTTTTATTTCAGGAAATCAAATACTGCTGCACAACTACTGAAAAACCACGTTCTGCAATCCCACTAACCAAGCATCCCACCGTTAAACCGTCCATAACTTAATCCGCGCTCTGGAGCGGCTAGTTGACACAAACAAATAATATAACCGAGTCGGGTGGATCCGTCCGTAGGATCGTCTTTAACTTTACCATCGAGGGGAACTAGTGGGTGTGGGTACGATTTTTTCTCCCTTTTCCTTCATTTTTCAGACGCTATCGAATGCAAGAAGTTTGGATTGTTTGAATTATGCACCACGGGAAGAATCGCACATGGTGGGCTCGTGGGGTCCTTGAAAAGTCCTCAGCCCTCGGTGCTATCAATGAATAATGGACACGTTAATGCTTTCCATAAAGGGAAAACGATCGTTTATTAGACATGCTTGTTTAAGGGCAGGACAAGGTTCCCTTTCCAGGAATCGGCACCGAGCAACTTGTAAATTTTAAAGTTACTCTATAGAAAAAGACAGATGGTTTACATAGTAGAACGATAAAAGATATATATAAAACTAAATTTTAAAAAGAAAAGAAATAAAAACAAATAACATCGCTATACGCATGAAACACGTGCCACTTTCCCTTTCGCGCAACTAAGCTGAGGTCAATGCTACACACTTGTACGGAGCCCTTCGTTTAACGGACAATTTTAAATAGTCCTTCAGACCACCACACCCATACCCGGTTACCGGGTGACCACAGAAAGCTGACCGTCCACTAAATGATAGTGTTTAACCACTATCGCAACGCGTGCCAGTGTATGGCACGAAATCATAACCGAACCCTCAAAATTGTCTTTTTAAACGACGATGCCGCTGTAATTAGGTCGAAGAAAACTCACACCCAAACCCTCTCTCCCTCCCTTAAAAGCCAATTCTCTACTCATAAGTAAAGACATGAAGGGGCGGGGGCTGATGTCTGGTTTGAGGTCCTAGCTAGACGCCCCACGGTACGCAAGGTGTTGTGCGACCCACGACAGAAAACACATTTTCCCACCCATGGTTTTGTGGCTTTTGTGTCTTGTGTCCTTTGTTTGTCAACCGTTTTTTTGTTCTCTCACACACACACACACACACACAGCCTGCCATGCAAAGCGAAGCGAAAGGGTGTTGAAAATTGTCATTAGAATCAAATCGATCCATGTGGTAACAAGATAGATAGCCTTTTTAGTATGGTGGGAGTGACTGTTGGCGGGTAATACGGGCAAGGACAGAAACCATCCCCAACCATCTGGAGCGGTTCCGATCCAGTATTTAAAATTATTTATTGAATTTTGAAGGGAGCAAGTACAACAACAACAACAACAACAAAAGAAAAATAAGCAAAAAAAAAAACCTTCACTTTGGCCGTTGCTCGAAACCAGCTACACGTGCCCTCGAACTCGAAATGCTATTAGTACATATTTTAGCATATCCAAACAAGCCACTACATTGAAAGTCCCACAAATGAAGATGAAAGTTTTTACAGCCTTCTGAGCATAAACAAATTGCATTGGGTGAAATCTTATCTTATAAAAAGGGTCGTCGCTCGTTTGGCGTGATGCAAAAAATTCGGATCCACTGTCCAAGCGAGACCGACGGGACAAAAGATCCATCGGCTTCGGTAAGTATCAATCGCACGGCTTCTCACACACACACACACACTTTCTCTACGTACTAAGGCGCTTACAGTCACCGTCACTGTGTGTCCTCCGAAGCGGGTTGACCATCACCTTACGCGAACTGACACAGTTACGAAGGTGAAAGGATACCAGTGAAAGGGATATGATATTCAGACACACGCCACATAACGGTGTGTGCGTGTAGATGATTCACGTACGGGAATATCGTGTACGAGCGCATGGTTGAGTGTATAACACGCTACACCGGTGTCCGGTTGTACATCGAACCACGGGAAAGGATCAATTATTCAACCACTGGCCAACCACGTTCCCCGTGTTCGTACTGGCTGGTAAAAAAGCAAACGCCATCACCATCGGCAAACAGTGAGAGTCGGCATTTCCTACGGTGCGCACACGGTTCCGCTAGTGCTTATCGCTGCATCGCTGCGTCCCTATCTCGACCGGGTGTTGTTTTTTTGCTTCTTCTTTCGATAGGTGTTCCGTGTTTCCTATGTGTGCGCCGGTTGCTGTGTCGTTTAGTTTTGAGTTTCATCATCCTTTGCAAGTGGGGTGCAAAGCAGCTCGAAGGTGATCTTTCGACGTTTGTTGGTGATCAAATGGCAGCTAGTGTTAGCAATGGACCTACAGCGCGTGTTTAGCAAAACGTTCCGGTAACACTAAGCGTTGGCATAATGGAATGGAATAGCATGGCAATTAGTGACGCGAGGTATGATGCTATGACTAACCATCGCCAAACGTCGCTCGTGATCCTCGTCCTTGCACTGCACCGGAAGCTCTCGCACCGCACCGCCGGACGATTTGAATGAAAATCGTATCGATTTTTCATCGTCCTATAATGCGCGTGTATTGTAGACTGAGTGAATGATTATTAAGCGCACTGTGCTGTGCTGTGCTATGTGCGTGTGCATGTGTTGGAATGTGTTTGCAGAGCAGATTATGTTTGTTACCGGTCCATTAGGGTCGCGCATGAACCGAACCACCACCGACCGGCCAATTCGTTTCGGGCTGATGCGTGAAAAAAGAGTAAAGTTAAATAGGCAGACTAAAAACGACCCAGCCTACTGCGATCATGTTTGGAAGGCTGGTGCTGTAAATATGTTGATTGTATCGGAGTGGAGCACAAGCGTACAATTACCCGGTGTTCGATCAGTTGGCGCTGATATACCACCGGCACACGTGGACTGGATTGAAATTTTAAATGAAAAAAAAAACACAACCCTTATTGTACCGGTCACCACTACTTCGCATAATATGACGCATGCAAACGTGAATGAGCAGCGTTTATAATTTATAAAGGTGGATTCATCACATTCCCCCGATTGGAACTTTTCTTTCTTTCGTTCTTTTTTTTTTTTGCATTACAAACGTGAGGGAATGTACTGGAATGCCAACATAATTTCATCAATGTTTGATTGTTTTAGACACACTTTCGATGATTCGATGGACCCCCCACCCTTCCCCCCTCAAATTGTGGTGGGGGTAAGGATTTATGACGAGGTCGCAATCGGATCACTCCGTATTTTTTTTTTTTCATTTTTATCATGAACTCGCGAGCTCACGGGTATATATCTCTTGCGTGTCCACCGCCGGTTTGGAACGCGGCTCGTGACAGCACATGGATCTCGAAGCCATAACATGGTAAATTTTTGATGCCGTTTACTTTACACCACCCTGCACCACCCAGCTCACACTTATCTCTGTGTGTGTTCGGAGTGGCGATCAAAGCTGTGAGTGGGTTAAAAAGCTTGATCAGAAAATTCTTTGTCTTTAAAGGAATACTGTTCAGTGAAGTTGAAGATGAAGTGAACTACTATTTAAAAAAAAAAACACACACATAAAAAGAACCATCTCATCCTTTCTCTGTCTGTGTAATTCTGCTAACTTGTCAATTCTTTTACGTGTTTTGGTTTCGGTTTTCCCGCTGAATGAATCTCTCGCTGACCTCAACTTTCGTGGAAAACAACCTTCCTTGAAGCGTTTTCCTCACCCCAAACCGCTCCTGTCTCTCTAATGTGCTCCCACAGCTCAGGACCCAATCAGACTTGATGGTTTGTTTTGACAGAATAATGTCACTTTCATCGAGTTATAATTGTGTTTACTCGTGGTGGAACACGTAAAATGTGAGCAAAAAAGAAAAAAAACAAGCTGGGCGCCCCATAAGTGGGTTGGATTACTACCTCCCCCCACACCCTCTCACCCTAGCTGGCCGGTCATAACCGGGTATCGTCCGTGCAGGGCCGTTTCAGTGCGTGCAGCACCGCACAGACCTTCGCGATAGACAAACAGCAATTAAGCGTAGTTCCGTGGTACGATGACGTCCTCTTCTGCGGTTGTTGTGCTTGAAAAAAAAAGAGACCACAAACTCACACCACACTATTACCGGTGTGGCAATGTGTTTCCCTTTTCCTTTGTTTGGGTTTGCTGTAAGTAGCCTTCAGTAGAAACAAAACGAAACATCGATGATTAAACTCATCACAAAAACGGACATAAATTTAAAAGAGTGAAAGTACTACAGCAAAAAAAAAAACAGATAAACGCACGAAACAGTGAACATGAATGAGGAAGAAGGGACACTAATAATAGCAGCTGCCAATAGTAGTGTGCTGGTGCGATAATCGTTTGATCACTTCCATTGATGCGTCGTCCATGATCGTTCGTCGTGGGCTGTGGACTGTGCGTGTGGATCCGTGTACCATCACCCTCATACAGCTGCATCTAATTGATTTCATAAAAACACCTTTCGCACACAACAATTAACTCGAATGGATAATGGGTATTTGTCTAGATACAGGTAAGCCATTAATGAGAAAGGGTATATTGGACCGTTCGTGCGGATTGATCGTGTGGCTTTGATCTGGCGGGGGGTAAACTTTTAACTTTCAATACAGCTTTAATTGCAGCTTTTAATTCGTCAAAATCAATATATAGTTTTTGTTGTTGCTTACATATACATAATTTTTCGTATCTTCGTTGGCAGAAAAAAACAACACTGCGTCCGACCTAGAGGACCCAGACTGGAAAGGCGGTGGGCCGAGCACGCGTTCCGCCGTGGTACGCACACCGAAAAGTGCCATTACCGGGATGCAGAACACCGGCAAGGTGAAGTTCGATCCACCGAAAGTGCCCGTCATATTCGTGCTAGGTAATGATCACGATCAGCAAGCACGCAACTGCCTGTGAAGCAAAATATGTATAACATTGGTTGTTCTTTTATTGGTCCCACCGTCTTCCTCGTAATGGAAACTAATTCAAACAAGGTGGCCCCGGTAGTGGTAAAGTAACGCACTGCGATACTCTGATGCAGGAGCGCCGCGGTGTTACGCACATCAACATGATGGACCTGCTGCAACAGTACGCCATCGGGAATGGTAAGTGGGGAGGAATTTAACTCGACTAACACAAAACATCTCGGCTGATCTTCAGCAACAGTAAGTGACACTTGTTTGTTGATGCTGAATTACACATCACGTTCCCTTTTCTGGTGATCTTGTAAAAGGATGCGAATAGGACAGAAGATACCAACAGAAGGACACTAATTGCTATTTGCAGAAACGAAAAATCAATAAAGCCACAATTATTACCCGTTGACATATCATCTGGTATGCCCGATGTCCGAATGCTCCAAGGGGAAATGTCCCTGTATACAAAATTGCTCCCAACGTCCTAAGGAACCATCCTCACGACAGAGGATAATTGCGACATGAACTTTTCATCGATAATCTTCCGCCTCTTACCCTTAAGACCGCAGTGAAGCGAATTGGCCATCGAAGGAGCATACCCTTCCCTTTTCTCCAACGACTGTTTGGAGTTGGAAAAGCCGTTCGTATTGCGGTGGTCGGTCAACCGGACCGGAACATTCTCGATCGATTTCCGATAGCACTTGATTTCAAGCTGCGGAAGTTTGGGGAGGGGCCCGGGAAGTTGATAAATTAATCAAATATTGATTAAGGTCAAATAGCGCACATAACACAATCATTTAACCGGGTACGCCACATTACCATACGCGGACAGTTGGGGCCGACTTGGGAACCCTTTTCCAAGAACTCGTAGGAACCTTGAAGTGGGTAACAGAGAGGCTTTTTAACATGGCAGTTTTTGTTGCCTTTCTCGCTCTTTCTATCTTTCTCTTTTCCAGATATGCAAGATTTTTCTCAGCTTTCCTCGCGCACGGTCACCGAGGTGCTGATGCTGGAAATGAAAATGTCACCCGCTGCCAAAACTTACCTGGTGTCCGGATATCCCCGATCGATGCGGGACGTCGTCGAGTACTCCGAGAAGGTAAGCGGCTACGCCGTACCAATCCATTGACCAAGTGGTACCCCTCTCCCCCCCTTACCCTCTCACCCAAATAATCGATCGATATTGTAAGGATGCAAATTTGGTCGAACAATACATGCTTGATCCGCGCTCACAACCTGCTGACAGCTTTGTGTTTGTCAAAGTCATTATACGTCATTCCACGACTCTGATGTATGGTCTTCCCGTTCCCTTCTGCCGTTGGTCTGGATTGTCTATGAATAGATGTTCAATAAGGTGGTGGATTCGGTTTCGGGTCGTTAGCTAACCTTGAAGGTAAAACTGTACGTTCCTGGCCCCACTCGTTTCAGATTCAGGTAATTAACGGTGTGATACTCATATCCTGGCGTCAGGCCGTACTACAGAAGCAGATCGATTACGGTGCCAAGCTGGGACACGTCGTACTATCGCTGGCGAAGATGGAGCTGGAGAACTTCTTCAAGAACGTCATGCCGGTCGCGGACTACTTCGATCAGAGCGATATGTTGATCGCGGTAAGCAGAACTCGGTTTTGTTTTTCTCTCTTTCTGTGGTCGAAAACTATCGTCTGCAAAAACGCCCTTTTTTTATTACTTCTAGATAAACGGTGAACGATCACCGTCGGAGGTGTACAAAGACTTTCGCACCGCCATACTCGATATACTAGGTGCGCAAGAAAATCAGGAAGCACTGTTGAACGGAGTCGCAGGTATGGGCAGGGGCGTAGATGACATACCCGGCAGTATAGTTAGTGTAGACACGGCACCTAGTCAACCTAAGGTCATTGCAGCTCCACCCGCACATCAAGTAGAATTAAACCATGCCCGCACGACTCCACCACCACCGGCCGGTCCCGCGAACCACAGTACGATGATGGCGCGTCCCACATCGCACGGATTGCTGCACCGGCAGCAGTCACGCTCCAGCCTGCAGGCGACGATGACCGGCGAGACGGCAACGGCCGTATCGCCGGAACGGTTCCGTCCGCGGGTATCACATCCACCGCCCATCATCTGGGTGATTGGTGGGCCGGGTAGCAATAAGGCTACGCTCTGTTTGAAGGCGGTCGGCATCAATCCTGGCTGGGGACATTTCAGGTAAGGGAGGCTTTGTTTGGAGAGTTACAACAGAATGACATTCCTGTTCTGTTCTCTTATGTTTGGATAGTGTGGGGCGATCGTTGCGAGCAGTTGCGGAATCGGGACCACGCGTAGGATCGGATAATTACGCCGTGAAGGAAGCAATAACGGCGGGTGAGATGGTGCCGAAGAAATCGCTGGACGTACAGATCCACAGCCAGCTGATGCAGTTGGCTGACAGGCGGGGTGTTATCATCGATGGTTATCCGAGGGATATGGAGCAGGTCGCTGATTTCGAACGGAAGGTTAGTGGTTACTTCCCATCATTAAGTTGAAATTCCTGCTCAATCATGTTGCTCTCTGCTCTCCCTTTCAGTACAATCAAAAGCCTCCCATAATTTTGCTCGACTGCTCCAAGCTTCAGCTTGGCCGTGGGCGGTTAGATGATACCGTGTCCTCGTTCCGCCGCCGGTTGGAACTGTTCCGGGAGCTTACGCTACCGATGCTCAAAGAGATGGATACCGCGGGTCGGCTCACCATCGTAAGTAACATCTGCTGGAACGGTTTCCCACTGCCAAAGTCAAGGAACGTCCTCGACTGCCTGGCCAGAGAGGGGGGGGGGGGGGGGG
>KB682757.1:0-38336 GCA_000349165.1 Anopheles christyi | reverse complement strand
AACCCGAACCCGTACATTATTTCTTCACCTACCTGTCGCTAGTCCCTTCCCCGACAGATTCAGCACGCCGCTCTTGAGCGCTTGCTTTATACGGGCCCTCGTAAGTATCTGGTTGTCCTCCTGCTTGTTTTGAAAGTGAAACACGGGATTTAGTTCCTGCTGCCGGATTCTGCTCCGTACAGGGATTTGCCTGTGCGCCTTCATCGTTCCACCTCAGTAGACGATTGTTGTGTTTTCACTGCCTTGGCCACTGCGTACGCAATGCTGTACAAGGAGAAGAAACACCCCCCACCCTCCGGAAAACAACGAACAGACAAACCACAACAAAACGCAAGCCAAACAAACACAACGCACACACTGTTAAACAGCTGTGGCTCGTTTACAACACATGAGCTATGGGTTTGAGTTGAGATCGAAGCCTTCTTTTCGGTTAATTCGTACTTTTATTTTCTTTTATTGTTTAATAGTATGTCCTATGCAAAGAAAAACATTGATTTTGTTAATTGTTGAATAAAATAGCTAAAAGAGTTCGGGGTTTTCCCTGACAACAATCTGTATAACAGCAGTTATCATATTACAGCGCCATGACAATTCCGTAGAACTCAAACGTCAAACAACGCGCGATTCAAAACATTTGCACAGCGCACGCCAACACACGCACACCCTTGCAAAAACGAATTGTTGTGCAATTCTGCGTACACATTTTCATCTTCTCGCACAGTCTCCGTCTTCAATTGCACTTTCGCGGATCGTTTTCGTGTTGGCTGGCTGGAGCGTGTGCGAAATAGTGTGTGCGCGCATTGCTTTTTTCTGCGAATGCATTCGCGTTTGCATCGTGGAAAAGGGCATCATCATCGCATCAGCTGTTTTGTTGTGCGCCCTATTTGCGTGATTGTGTAGAATGAAAGTGAGTGATGCTGATGGGGATGGGGAGAAGTGTTTTGTTTTTCCTATGAAAACGATTTATTTTTAGTTGAAGCAAACGGTCTGAAAGAAAAGAAAACCTGCCCGCCACAACACAGTTTCAAGTTAAAAAAAAGTAGATGAAAAACAAATTGATCTTGTTGTGCGTGTTTGCTGTGCGATAGGAAATTGCGTACCAAAACCTTGCTGTGCGCCATAGCTCTAGTTGACGTAGAACGGAAATCGATTCTCCTGTTTTGTTTTTGCCCATCCCATAGCAACATATGAACGCCTGCAACCAAACATTGTTTCAAGGTCGACGGTCGACACACGAAGATTTCGCGATAATCCTTTCCGAGCGGTAAACTCATTCCTAACGCGGGTTGCCTATGGCGCTTATGGGGTGGCGTTTGCGCTCGTTTCAATTTCTGGTTCGCTGCTAAAAGGCCATGTGGTGGCGACGACGATGGTGCTACTGTGAGTGACGTGCAACAGGCATACAGCACATTAGAAGATAAGTGGACCTGTTTCACGGGTCGTTCCGTTGTGAATGCCGGTCGTGCGTGCAAAACAGTTCAACAACCCTTAAGTTCCTCAAGCATAAGGGGCCTCCGTTTTCCGCGACCAACCCATTTATCAGCTACGATGTCACTCGTGCGTGCTGATAGGCTGTCGTCCGTTGGGTTGATTATTTAATTCAATGCATAAGTGCTCTGGCGAGCGTCTTGGTGACACTTTGCTCCCCTGTCTCCAAGTTTGTTCGACTGGAACTTTCGAAATATGCACAGTTTCGGTAACATGAGCAACATCAACGGCCGAAGGCAAAACGAGTATTAGCATGAAGTATAAAGTAGCAGCAGTAAAACGGAGCAAAGCAAAGGCTGTCGTCACAGTAAGAGAAGCAAAAACTAGGGACATTATCCAATTGTCGTTGTTTTATATTGTGCTAAAGTGCTGTTGTGAAGTGTCTGTGTTATAAAGTAAGAATTTACAATTGTGCATCCTCTTGCTGCCTTATCTACTCCACAGCTCTAGTGAAAACATAATCACAAGCCCGCGTGTGTGTCCGGGTGACACAATGCCCGTTGGACTGAGGCGTAACCGTGCGTGTGGCGTCTCAACGTGTGCATAACATTGTATTATCGACACGCAATCATAGCAATCCGTGGTCATTTCCTTTCGTGTGAGTGTGTGATTTTGCAGGAAAAAAAAACATTATTTTACAAAAAGTATGTGCAACGATCCGAGCGGAACAACAGCTCGTCGCTAGACGAAGAACGCGTTCACGATTCACTCTCGCGCGCCACTTGTGTTGGTGCACTTCAAACACAAGCGATGGCGATGGTGGCAGAAATCTAACAGCCAAGTCAAATAGAGCACCACCCCGCAAACCCTTTCCTTCCCTCTGCAAAGGCGGCAGCTTGGTCAACAAAAACAAAATTCGATGGATCAACATATGGCAAACAGTGGCAGCAGTAGCAGCACAGTCAGCTTGCTAGCAACGATGGCACAGGCAATGCGACACCTTAATGCCTCACTCACGACCACCGGCAGCGGTGGCAGCAGTGTACTGCACCACCCACCACCTCCTATTGCCACCATCGTTGGGCTGCCCGCTCTACTCGACACGGTGGCGGCACCCTTTCGCAACAGCAGTGCCGATGGGCTCATTATTACCCCGCAGGACGACACCGGCGACGACGGTACGCCAACGATCTCGATGGACAATCTCTACCCAGCACTCATCCAGTGCTTTGCTATCATCATCTGTGGGTGAGTAGATTGAATTAAGGTGAAAAGCAATCGATTTTCTGCCGTCTCTCGTCTGCTGTGCGTCATTGTGTGGCACCAGGAATGTTTGGCATTTTCCTTCCTGCGATGACGTGCAGGAGATGATGAAAATTTCTCCAGTGGGCGTTTTGATATCGGTGGGTTGCATTCCTGCACGGTCTATCCACGGAATCACCATGTACAATGAGGGAAACCCCTTCCCTTACACGACATTTTCCGTTGCAAAAAAGGGGAATTTTCTTTCTCATCATTTACAGCAAACGACGACAATCACGTTGATAAGAAATGTTTGTCACCGTTGTCAGTCTGCTTCACGGTAGGCTACAAGGGAGCGGGAGCAGCAGGAGGACCAGGGCACTGTTCTTAGTAATTTCAAGTGCACACCAACGAACCATTTGGGTCGTTGAATAGGGAACCGTCGCTTTGTGGATAACATGACGATGTAAGCAAATTATTGTGTTGATGCCCTTTGCATGACCCCGTTTGTGGTTTTTGTTTCGGGATAGCTTCCACAACGTTCCATACAATACTATGGGCGCCAGGTGGTGGGTGTGGCATATTGCCGTTTGTTGCGAAATAGATGGGTTTTAAATGCAAAATTTGTCACCCGTTTGATAGTTTCTCTCATATAGTAACTCTTTGCAGTAGTTAAAAGGGTACAATTGTAATAATTTATTTTGACACTTTCTCTAAACGCGCTTTGTCCGCAAGTTAAAGAC
This sequence comes from Anopheles christyi, assembly GCA_000349165.1. Classification (NCBI taxonomy): domain Eukaryota; kingdom Metazoa; phylum Arthropoda; class Insecta; order Diptera; family Culicidae; genus Anopheles; species Anopheles christyi. The sequence continues at coordinate 34,923 of KB682757.1, read as the reverse complement.
ATTTGCATAAAATTAGCATCAACGGGTGTCGTTGCTTCTTGAACGAAAACAAAAACTATACATATAACGCTTAAATTTGTCTCAGAAATTGGCTCACATTGATGGTGAAATGAGATCAAAGCCCTTTCTTTGAAGGTCCTTTTAAAAAAATACCCTCAAAATTCCCAGACTTTATGAATGGGAATTCCAGTCGCGAACAAAAAATCCCACAAAGTTGTTCCGCGCCCCAAGGTTGCACCAGTTTTACACCTTCACTGGCCGGAAGCTTCAGGAAGCTGAAGGCTGCCCAGAGCAAACTCTTTACCTTGACTGCGCTTTTATGCTCAGCGAATGGGCAAAGGTGATGATGATGGATCCTTTTCTCGAATCCGTTAGGTCGCTTAGGGCTGACTCAGTACAGAAATGGCGAACAGTTCGCAAGTCGCTACTGATGACAACTCCCCCAGCACACCCGGAGAGGACATGCGGTTTCAATTAGGGCAATCAATTTACCCTGTCAACGCCGTTGTTTCCGATTTCCGTGTCCGTGCCCTTGTCCGTTGATACCGTTTGCTTTGAAGGAGACGCCCTAAAGACACGCAGAGACAAGTGATCTCCGTTTCGGATAGGCCAGAATGATGTAGAAGGTTTGTTGTTTTGATTAAGCTAACGAGCGGCGTGATTCATCGTATGGCGGCAGCGTGGTCCACATTAAACTAGCCTGCCTTAACTATGTGGTAGCGTTGCCAGGCCCTGAACAAAGAGCATACTTTGTGTTGCTATACATTCTAATGTTATACCCGGTTTTTTTCTACCAGATATCTTGCAGGACGGCTAAACATCATCAGCAACTTTGAAGCCAAAGGGTTGAACACCTTCGTCGGTACGTTCGCGCTTCCGTCGGTGATCTTTCTCTCGTTGGCGGAACTGGACTGGAGTACGGTCAATTGGAACTTTCTGCTCTCGATTCTGATAGCAAAGACGATTGTGTTCCTGTCGGTGGCCATCATTTCGCTGCTGGTAGCGCGACCAGTCAACTATGGGCGGGCAGGACTGCTGGCAATCTTCTGCACCCAGAGCAACGATTTCGCCATCGGGTATCCAATCGGTAAGGGGAGGGCAGAGGCAGTTAGAAATATGTTGAATAGTAAAATTAATTTATTTCAATTCCAGTGTCGGCCTTGTACTCCAAAATTCATCCCGAGTATGCTTCGTACATCTATCTGCTGGCACCGATCTCACTGGCGATCCTCAATCCCATCGGCTACGTACTGATGGAAATCTCCAAAATCAAGGACAAGAATGCCGAAAATAATGTAAGTATAAGTGAGGATGTTTGTCAATGTTTTTATGTTGTTGTGGAATTAGCAACGTAAAGAAAAAAAATGTTGCACCGTTTCCAGAATGATTTCATTTACAATGATTCATTTAGCGGGCTCTGGGAGTAATGGGAAAATGGTTTGGTTTTTTCTCACAATATGCAAATATTGTTTCGCACAACGTTTGCCGATAATGGTGCTGCAGCTGTGATAATATGACGTTTAACCGGTCCTGTCCGGAAGCACTTTATTACGTGATTATGATTACTTCTGCCTTTCATCAATGAACATTGTCACACGGCTGTATAATTTGCGTGCTTTTTCTTCGTGCTTTTATCGTTTGCTTATTTATTGCTGTAGAATTATTGAACAAATTGCGAAAAAAATAACCCCAGCTGCTCTAGTTAACTAAATTTCATCTTATTTTCAGGCCTCGGCGGATGTGGAAGCTAGCCCACCTCCAACAACCTGCCCCGAATTGGCCGCGCAAAATCGTCGCAAGATACTGAAAGGCAAGGCCCTGGTCGTGATCAAGACGATTGAATCGATTTTTTTCAATCCGATCCTACTCATGACCTTGCTCGGCGTGATCGGTGGCCAAATCTTTCCCAACGGGTTGCCCGTCTACCTATCGAGTGTGTTACGTTCGTTAGGTAATTCTTTCTCCGCTACGGCCCTGTTTCTGCTGGGACTACGCATGGTCGGTAAAGCTTCCACCCTACAGGGCCCGGGGCTGATCCTGCCAGGAATATTGATCCTCGTGAAGTTGCTCGTGTTTCCGCTCGTCACACGCCAAACGGTCAACATTATGAATGCTGGGGCCAATTTTAGCGAGACGACAGACCTTAGCACGTTCGGGTTCCTGTACGGCACGTTTCCAGCCGCACCGGGCGTATTTGTGATCGCTTCACAGTACAATCGCGATGTCGATTTGGTAGGTTACTCGAATTGTTGTGTTTTTGCTCCCTTGCTTAATCAAATTGTATCTTCCTTTCCTTTCATTCAGATTGCAACCAGCATGGTTGCATCGACATTCATCAGTGCGCCGTTAATGTTCATCTCGGCAAAAATGATCACGATCACCAACCTGACGCCGGCCGACTATCTGAACGAGTTGGACAAGTTCTCGTTCGATATCAGCATCGTAGCGATCATTGCCGGTGTCTGGACGCTGTTGCTTTTTGCACTCACGCGCAAGGTAAAGCGGATGCCGCACCGCATTACGTGCTGTCTGCTCGTGTCGCAGCTCATCTGCAACGTGGGCGTTATACTGTGGTCCACGCTGGAGCAAAACAGCCGCTGGAAGATGTACCTACAGTTTTATTTCTTTACCATCGGTTGCTACAGTAGTCGACTGTGGACGGCCTTCCTCGCGATTACGATACTATTTCTACAGTGTCGAAGTCTTTGCTTTGTGCTTAAGCTGTGGCCAGTATTTGTAAGTTTAGCGCCAAAGTCATGTGTTTGAAGCGTATTGGTTTTTAAATTTATTTTTAATTTAATGTCTTTTTTACAGATTGCCGCGGCTTGGGGTTTACCGACACTTATCGTTTCATTGCTTTTGTTTCTAGACAGCAAAAACATTGTCCCAACGGAGAAACGCAATCCAAGCTTTCAGTACGGTAATGCACAAGCCGCCATTGCCGTCTTTCTGCTGGTAATGTGCTTCATCGTAACGGTAGGCTGTTTGATACTGCACCAACGGTTTAAGAAACGACACGAGCGCTATCTTACCCTGTCCCGGGAAGTATCCTCACCGGATACGGACACTAGTCCCGTGACTACCAGCTCCGTGGTAAATCTCCTCACGGGCGAAGGAAACTCTACCATCCATCAGCGAAGGCGCCACTCGGTAACGTCGAGTGACGATGAAATCCTTCCAACTAGAACTGCAGGATGTGAGACAGCACCAGTTAGCAATGGCAGTGTTGCGTGTGGTGATGGTAAAGGTGGAGGTGTTGGTGGTTGCTGCAGTAGTTCGTCTGGAACGATTCGAACCGTGGTGGACATTGAAGATCTCGCACTTAGTGCCAGTATTAATAACGATGTTAACGAAGCCGGTTCACCAACGGTGCAATCGACTGGCATGTGTTCGGCACAGTTTAACTGTCCGGCGGCAGGAAAGCAGCAGTGCCAATCGTTGATCGATCGGTACCGTGAGCAAGCTAATGATGGGCTGGAACCGGTAGAGTACGATAAAAGCGGCGATCAACAACAGATACTTAGGCACATGGTGCTGCTAATACTGCTGCTCTGCTCGATGTTCGTTGGTCTGTCGCTGTCCGTTTGGACGCTGATCATGGAGGGAATGTCGGGAATCTACGTAGAGCTAACGTTTCTGGACGCGTTCCTCAACTTCGGTCAGTGCATTATTGTGCTGGCTGTGTTTATTACCGATACTGGAGAGTTGCTGCTGCCGATGATGAAGTTCTGGCGCAAGGTTTGGTACGGTGCAAACCTACTACAGCTACCGATTTGGAGTGATCTCAGCACGGAAACGCGACACATCTGCGATCAGTTTACGACGCACCACCTGGAGATCTGCCGAAAAGCGATTGCGAAAGACATACGGTACGTGAAATACAACCAAACGAAACATCTTTCCGAAGGCGCCATAATGATAATGTTTCCTTCCTTTCTTTCTAAAGCTGGCGCATCAAGGTGTACCGACGGGTTTTCTACGGTAGCGTGTTTGTCGATTGGCTACTGGAAGTGGGGCTTGCCAAGGATCGTGCCGATGCTACACACTACGCTCGCCGGCTGATTGATGGGCGCGTCCTGAGGCACATCAACAACGTGTACCACTTTCACGATCGCAATCTGCTTTACACGTTCTGTGAACGATTGTAAAGCACATACGTACTGGCAACTCAACAATGGGGAAAAGGGGCCTCACCAATTCAACTATTTCACACTGTGCAGCCAATGTCGCTTGTGCGGGAGAGAGTTAGAGAAGAAGGTATTAGCAAACATGAACTGAACATTCTTTTCGGTCTGTTGTTCTGTGCTGCTCCTCCATGCTCTTAACGATAACAGCAAGTAATGTTGTAGTTGGTGGCGTTTTTTCTTCACATTAACAATAACCGCGTCCCCTATCGGCAAAGATAGGAGGAAAGATAGTTTTGCCCAAAAATGGTATCACACCTTAGCGATGAAGCGGGGTTTGATTTATTTATGGAAGCTTTTATTTTTTTGTTCACGCATGTGTAAGGATGAATTGTTTTAAACTCCTTCTGTGTACCAGCTTGTTTGTTTGGAATGGTTGGTGTGTTAGAGCAAGTCTTGGTAAGGCTGGTTGCAACCAACCAAAGTGATAATAACGGGTTGATTCCCAAGCTCAAACGAAAGCACAATCGAATCGTATGGGATGTTGCGTTGTAGTAGATGGAGCAGCATTGTGTAGTTTTTTTTACATGCAAAACTACGCATCGCGTGTGCAGTTGACAGAAAATGAAATGAGGAGAGAGGATGTTTTAGTTAGCCAACACTATAATATGCTATTGCATCTAGTAACAAAAAAAAAACACCAAACACCACCAAAAAGGAACATGTTAATGGTGTACAATAATATAAAGCTGTGCTTTGAGTAGTGTGTACTTTACGGTAGAACATACAAGTATTGAAAATGGCAACACAACACATTTTGTGTTACGAATAGTGCTGGTAAAGAGAAAGGCGTTAGTTCTATTGTGTAATATATGTAATGTGCTAGTGTGTAGCAAATGAATAAAATATTTATTGTGTAAAAATAAAAAATACTATCCTTACAAAGCATCATCTACACTGCAAATAACCATGCTTTAATAACACAATCCGGAAAGAAATTACAAATATGCAAGAATTTGAGTGACATGACGGGAAACATGTGACATGACATCATGAAGGATAACTTAACAATTCGTACGCATTTACGTACGCGTCAGCTTTTAGAAGAAGGAAAGTCTAGAAAGTGTACCAAAACTTTGCGTATACTGATGATTTCCATATTCGTGTCGTAGAGTTTAAAGGGGTGTCCTGATGATCCAAATGATCAAACATAATCACCTACCGGACTATTGCGTTGTACCCCATTAGGCCCTTACGTCACTGTGTTGAGAATTTCCCGTCCGAATCAGGTGTGCGGCATCGCTTTCGGTGTTCTAGGGATGCAAGAAAGAACATCCCGAAAGCATGTAAATTCCACCGACCCGTTGTCGACAACGTCGCGATGCCAGCGATACGAGCCCGGTACAGCATTTCCGGCGTGTTGTTGCGCCCACCATCAAAGCGTCGATCGGTTCCGATATCATGGCAGATGAAGGTCAGTGCGCTGAAGATGGAACAGCAGCTACACCAAACAAAAAAAGCGTACTAACTTATCGTGCTTCCCGTATTCCTTCTCCTCCACCGCTTCCTGCCATTCCCTGCATTTTCGACAAACTTTCTCGTGAGATTCTACGCCATCAGTGGATGGGGAAGATCTGGAACTAACCTATCTGTCTACCTTCTGTCCTACCGGCGAAGCCCGAGAAATGGACCGATATCTGATCGCGAACTAGCTACACTATCTTATCGAGATGTCGCCAAACGTTAGTAAGGGCCACGCTATCTTTCTGACTCGCTTTCTCTTTTTTTGGCCATGTTATGGACACTCACCCTGTGCTAGCCTGTGGTCGTCTAGGGTTTGGTCGTACGGCATGCCGATCCTGCAATATATAACAGTGGAGTGCCACTACCGATAGTCAGTATCCACCTTCCATCCTCAGCAGTACTACAGCCTGCTCGCAAAGTTCTCCATCGTAGCCCAAGAAGCTTCAGCTTGTCCTCAAAATCGTCACCATGAAGGGTATGTGCTACGAAGGATTCTCCGTACCTCGGTATAGAATTTAATTTTCTTACTCACCCCGTTTTACCTTAACCCCATTCTGCAGCCGTTCTGTTCTTTGCCGCTCTCGCACTATTCGTCGCACTGGTTCTCGGCCAGAACGGTTGTGTCCGTGACGATTCCGATGGTCAGCCGCTCTGCAATGCTGAGGAGTTGACGGCACGTCTGTGGCGTAACAACTGGGACCCCACCGCCTACTGGGAGTGTGAGACTGCCAACACGCCAGCTACCTACCGTCGCTGCCCGACCGAGGGTATGTTCAATGGTGCCACCCGTACCTGCATCAACTGGTTCGACTGGGAATGGACCCCGACCTGCAAGCCGCCCAGCCGCGTGTAAGCGGATCAAGGGGAAAGTACCCAACTGTCCCACTACCACGTGTAGGGATCGTTGTTCCTTCAACGCAGAACTCCTTCTTCCCCCTAGCTTCGCTTAAACGCTCCTCTCCCGATGTTTTGCGATTTTAGTGTTAAAGTCCGAAACGAAACACCACCTCTGTTTGAAAATGTACCAACATCCCGGCAATAAAAATGAATGGCTGTAGTTTTTTAGAGTGCCCATTTTAAAACAAACGTTTCGTTGCATTCGCTTTCATCCTAGTAAACTGATGTTACGGTAGCTTGTACGAAAGAAAAGCTTCATGTTGCTCATGACCTCACAGACCGGGTAGTTATAGTAACCGACAGCTACCTCGTTAAAAGCGAAGTCATGCCGCAATTGCTAAATTGCCTTTCTCTGCAACCAACGTCTGACATCAGACCGATACAAGTCGAACGATACCAATGCACTTGTCTTGGGAGCGGCGATCAAACAATTTGAACTAATGAAAATTCTGTCACCGACCTGTGCATAGACAGCGATGATGTTAGTCTCGTTGATCGTAGAACCTGATAATGCGCCATTCTCCGATGCGTACGATAAACCGGACACACAACATGACAACATGTTTGTTAGTTTTGTAGATACGATGAAGAGAAGACATGTACCAAAAATAGAAACAGAATTAAGGAACTGACGGGTACAATTTCTCAGGAAAAGAAATGCACAATCACAATGAATGTACAAGAACTACAAAGAAGCTTGTTCCTAGCTTGTTTATAGCACTCAATCATTTGTCAACTGTGTTATTTTTGTTTTATTATACTTTGACTTGAAGTTATTTGTTGTACTGCTAGCTTAATAGTACGCATATGTTTTGTAACATGCATTTCATACGTGAAAATGCAACATAAAATGCAATGCAGTGCACGGAAAACGAAATACAAGGTGTTTAATAAGGCTCGCTCTTGGTTGTGTGTTTCTCGTGCAAGGAAACAAGTTTTAAAATATATATAAAATACATATTTAACTGTAAAACGACGTCATCATCGGTGTCCACTAATACCTCTAGTTTTAGGAATCGTCAGTTTAGTAGTTGGGTCCTGTGTCGTTCATTTCAAACAGCAGCTGTGCTACGGTACGGCTCGATTCCACATTACTAAGCGCTACACCGGCAAGGTGTGCTTCGTACATGCGAAGGCTTCTGCAGCGAGAAAAGCGGATGGAAATAAAAAAAGAAAAGGGATTTTAAAGGGTCATTCAAGGTCATTTCAAGTATCTTCGGTTGATCTTACCTTTTGGCGGAATTTGTATAGACGACCAGATTCCGCAAGATAAGCGCGGACGTAAGGCGAATACTCTTCGTTACAGGACCTTCCATTTCATCCTGGTTTAGGAAAAAGGAAGAAGCGATTTACAATTTATTTGCCTACTCCATCCAATCGCAAAAACCAATCTTACCTGGAATTCTTTCGAATTAACGTAATCCATCGAATACCGCTTGATGGCATGCATAGCTGCCGGACCAGCTGCCGACAGTTGTCCGGGTCCGTTCGTACTTCCACTACTTTCCGATGTGCCACCGGATTCCACCTTGGTACAGGATGCCGGTGCTGGAGATCCTCGACCACCTGCCGTTGTCCCAGTCGGTGCACTACTGTTTGCAATCACTACATTGCCATTGCCCGGTCCTGGCTGACGCACCAGTGTCACCGGATATGGTTGTACAGGTTGCTGTGGTCCCCCGGCAAGCCTTCTCTGCACGGCCGCTTTAAATGACTAATAAGAGAAGGGAAACAAATTATTTTCAAAATTTACACAAAAATACGATGAAAAAAATGCTCACCTCCGCCGTACAGTGACGATCGAGCAAATGCGTCATCAGGGAGAAACGCTTGCGCGGCAAATTGTCGCACAGATTCGGCCCCGGTCCCCATTGGCAGTAGATGTCGGCGGTCACATCCACAGTATCGGGACAATGTACAGTACACGCATGCCGGAACACTTCCGTCGCCGACTGGAACTTTTTCTTCGGACAGCCGCGCCAATCGCACACCCACGGCCAGCTCGGATCGACGTCCTCTTCTACGATCTTTTGCGGATCCATTGCGGGAATCATCTGGATGGAGGTGGATGTACCCCCATTCGCTGTCGCAACCGAAACCGGAATCGTGATGGTGTTCGCAATCGGAGGAGGAGGAGGAGGAGGTGTAGGGGTGGATGTAGATGGAGCAGGCAAGGATGGTGCTGGTGTAATAGATGTGGCTAGAACGTTTGACGGTGCTGCTGCCGCCGAGGCTACGAAGGGAGGCGTGGCCTGAGCACTTGTAATCGTACTGGTTGTAGTTGGAGTTGCCGAATGCGCAGGAATCGCTGTAACCGTGATCGATGGAACGAGATTGGTCTGTGACGGAGTGGACTGACTTGATACTACCGTATGAGTGATAGTCGTTTGTCCCAGCATTCCCTGGGAAGTGATTGTTGCCACGTTTTGTCCCGGGTGCCGATAGTGTTGTTGAGCTGTACCTACAATGGGGGCTTGGGGAGGATTGCCGCCACCACCACCGCCGCCGCCAGCAGTGCCCGGTGATGCTGTTGATAATTTCTGCTGTACGACCTGAATGATTTGCTGCTTGCCTCCGGGAAGGCCAGGCGTGGGGGCAGGCACTGCCGATACCACAGTTGGGCCCACATTCGGCACGGGCACAGGTTTGGCGGGAATTATTGAATGCGAAAGCGTTCCGGTTTGCCGCTGGATCGATAAGGACGGTGGCAATTGTGACGTTGAAGGCTGTTGTGTAGTCATGGTTGCCATGGGTTGCTTCTGCTGTTGAACGGTAATCATTTGTGAAGGGTTCGCTTTAACCGTATGTATTAGATGGTGTGGCTGCTGTTGCGATGGCGTTTGGTGCATCACTTTCTGGATGATATGCTGACCCGCGTGCTGGCCTGATGGTGCCGCTTGAATAATTTGCTGCTGTATAATTTGAGCGGGACCGCTCGTTCCACCGCCATGCGTTTGGAAAAGGATTTGCTGTGTTTGCGGTTGCATGCTTTGCGATGACGCGGGCAGATGTCCTTGCGCTTGTACCAGCGTACCTTGCTGCTGTATGAACTGAATCGTCTGTTGGCCCACGGGGCCACCGGTTGATAGGTTCGCTTGTTGGATAATATGTTGCTGCTGCTGACCGTGCATTGTCGTGCCGGCATTTCCGTACTGCTTGATCTGGAACGTACCGCCACCGCCTCCAACTGCGCTACCCGCTTGAATCGTTTGCATTTGCAGCTGTTGCGGTGCTCCCTCGAAGCTGATCGTATTGCCCTGCGCGTTTGTGGTGATGTAGACGGGTTTCTTTTCGATTATGGTCCCACCACCACCGCCGCCGGCAGACGCAATCATCGTAGTACCGCTACTGCTGCCCGCCATCACTGATGGAGCGCTTGACGTGATGATTGTGGCACCTCCAGAAACCGATGGTCCCGCGTGACTAACAATCATCTGCCGTGGTAGCTGCGTCATGAGAATCTGCTGTCCCTGCTGGTTGAGGAAAATCTTCTGCGTTTGACCCTGGTTCGAGCCCATCGCACTCTGCATGGTCATTTGCGGTATAGACGAGGTTGTTTGCTGTGGCTGTTGCTGCTGAACGATGATAATCGTTTTCTGTCCTGTGCCTCCGTGCTGTTGCCCTTGAGCGAGCAATACCGTTTGCTGAAGTTGGGGCTGTGGTTGAGGTTGCTGTGCCACAACGTACGTCTGTCCCTGGGGATTGGTTGCAAGGATATACTGCGTCGGTTGCTGATGCTGCGGTGCAGTCAGTACGGATGATTGCATGATTGCACCACCAGGGGCCGTCGTAGCCTTTTGCAGCTGCAGTGTACCACCGCCACCCATCGCATTGTGCTGCAGTATGATCGGCACGGTTTGATATCCACTATCCGTTTTAATGGTGGCCGTCGTCTGCGATGTTAGCTGCTGCTGGGCCTGATTGTTGCTCACGCTTGTCGCAGGAGCGGAGATGATCATCGGTTGGGCGCTGTTTGGCGTGACGATTATCTGTCGCTGCATTGAAACCGGCATCGAAATCATTTGCTGTTGCTGCTGGTGGTGTTGCTGCTGGTGCTGTTGCTGCACGTGGTGATGCTGCTGGTGCGTTATTTGTTGTAGCTTGACCTTCGTGGTCGGCGGTTCTGTCTCTTGTGCTGCTGTCTCTTCCACATCCTCACCCTCCGTTATCGAGCCCGCAAGTTCGGCGTACAGATCGGCTGTTTTTGTTCCTGCTTCCATACGCTTCATCGGAGGCTCCATCGATGTGTCCGTCACGTCGTACTTGCGCTTAATCGTCGTCTCTCCTGCAATGATCATTTCTCCCGGCTTCTTTTCCAACAGTTCGGACAGCACCTTGTTGGGTAGCAGCTTACCGCCGGATGATGTCATATGATGTTGGGATGGGTCGTGCGACGATGCCGCGATCGTTTTGATAATCGTACCCTGTTGAATGCCTGTTTGGCTGAGTGGTGCCAGCGGAGGCGGTGCGTTAAAAGAGGTTTCGTGTGGATTTGTTGCCGTTATGACGGTGTTGGTAGGAAGTGTGCCCGGTTTGATCGAAATGGTCGAATTGCCCACCTTAATGTTGGTGAGATTGTTTGGATTGTTCGAAGTCACGACGACCGACGGATTGATGGAACTGTTTGAAAGCAGCTTCTGTTCGTTCATTTGCCTTTGCTTCTGCATCTGCTGTCTCTGAACGACCTGCACAACATTGGTCAAATTTTATAAATGGATTGATAAATGGACATTATACAAGAATGCGATGGAGCGTTGTACTCCAGTAAAGATTATCATAAGTCTTTTCAGTTTCACTACACACGCAAACATTCATAGCCACATTCACGCACAACGTATAGAGCGATTAATTGAAAAATGCACAGCATTCATTAAAGGTAATTGTTGTTGAATACAAATCAGCATACACACAAGGAAAATTTTCATTGAATCTAATCTCTAATCTGAAGAAAATACTTTTCGTTAGTTAGCAGATTACACATGCTTGCTTTTAGGTTCCATATTTCGTCATTAAATTGTTTAACTGAAAACGCAAGCTAACGCAAAAGCTTAAATTACACATCTCTAACTGCAATTGGTAACAACATGCACATTCAAGTCAAACGGAGATAAATGATAAATGGTTCGTCCTTCCTTCACCATTGCCCCATTTTATCTCACACGTTTTCACAAATACACGCACACACACACACACACACACACACACACACACACACACACAAGCGGTCCTTAGTTTGTCCTACGATGTTAAATTCTAACTGTTACTGTTACCTGATGCACGTTAACATTCGGTGCAATCAAACAATTGGTAGTAGGAGAGTTGGTGATGGTAGTAGTGGACAAACTACTGGAGTAAGGAGCGGCAGCAACAGCAGCAGCAGCAGCGGAACCAGCGGTAGCAGCGGAGAGCGTACTATCGGTGACCGCTGTCGTTACCTTGTTCGCCAGCAGGCTCTTGATCAGAGCGGACGGGTTCGTCGTCGTCGAGCTGATCGTGCCCGACTGGTTCATGATCGTCGTCGTACCGGTGCCGGTCTGCAGGTGCGCACTAGGGCCCTGACTGTTGTGCAGCGAGCCCGCCGGTTGTGGGGAAATGGTCGTCTGGTTTACCACAATTACATTGTTCTTTTGATCGCTACTGAGTACTTGCTGAAGCAAAGGAGATGAAGGTGTCGTAGGTATGTATTGATGTTGTTGCTGCAAGAGGACAAGAAAGAGTAAGGAGTAAGAAAGAAAGAAAATCGAGAATGCGTTAATATTATTTATGAATAAACGACCCGTGGAAAACAAGAAAAAACGAATAAACGAGATGGATTCAAACAAATCAATGTACCAAACGTGCACATATGAAGCAGCAACATAAGAAAATATTATAAAAAGGCTGACAAAAAAGCGTTTACGGAACAAAACAAAATAGAAGTACAATATCAATATCAACTATATTTGATAACAATGCAACAAAAGAGAAAACAAATGAAAGCGACCAACAACATCGAACGGAAAGAAGAAATGCTTTCTTACGCCGGTAGTTGCCTTATTGATTAGGACGCTTTTGCCACCCACTTGGGTGACAATGAGCTGTTTGCCGATCGTATTAGATGAACCACCGACCGAGCCTACCGAAGACGATGCAATACTTCCAGCGGAAGCCTGAGTAAAATGCAGCACTGCTCTCGGTTGCGTTTGTTGCTGTGACGATTTGACACCTTGGAAGGGTATCGCTTTATGTAGGACGGATGCCGATTGACTTGAGATCGGAGTGTGCTGCTTCATTGTGGATGCGGACGAGTGAGCGGTGCTACTACTCGGCGGTGCCATTGCTATAACCGACGACGAACGAAGCGGAGAGGTAGACGGCGTTGCTCGGGATACGCTCGACGGATGAGTATCATGCGATCGAGCTGGTTCTTGCCCGGCAGAAACAGTATAACATCCAGAAGATGTACCAGCACTGCTGATGACTGTTGGGAGTTTCGTCAATGTGGTAGTGGTCATTGTTGAGTGTTGCGATGATACGGCGGTAATTACAGTAGTTCCGCTGGAAGTGGTTGTTATTTTGCAGTGCTGTAGTTCGTCTTGTTTTGTCGGTGTGACTGAACTACTATTAGAGCTAGTACCAGTCGCATTAGAGTCTACAGCTGGTGTCTACGAAACGCCACAGAGCGAGTAAGCAGAAATAAATTTGGAAACATGTGTTAGCAATAAATAAGGGTCCTTCATGTTTGCAATACTAGGTAAAATGGATTAGTGAGTGACTAATAGAAGCTATTTCGACTAAACAGCTCAATATAAACAGAAAGAGCAGTTTGCTTATTCATCTGAGGGCACGCACCATTTTTGGGCCGGACGCATTTTAGGAGAAATATGTTTTCATAATGTTTTTGTATACTCACCAGCACTGTGCCTTTGTGAACGATCGGCAATGGTTTGGCGCGTGGCCTTAATCCCTCGTAGTAGTAACCAACCGTTTCGATTCCATTCTGTTCCATTTTCAACTGCACTGGCCCAACTGTCCCGCCAAAAACGGCACGTACACAGCGCGGAAAGTGCGAATGAGGAAGAACCACCTTCCGACCGAGCTTTCCATTGGTAGACAGGTACAGCTTGTAAAGTTCCTGCTGCTCCATTCGAACGGCCGGTGCTGCTTCAAACGATGCACGCAGCCAAGCGTAGGCAAACTGTTCGCTTTCCTGGGCCTGCTGCTGCTGGATATGTTTGGCCGCGATAGACGCCGGCGAGGCGGAAGGACTTTGCACTACCACTCCTCCAGCCGTGACGGTTTGATGATGCTGTATCGAGGTAGGTTGCGGAGCTGCACTTACCGTAACCGTCGTCTGCTGGTTCGACGTCATAGCCTGAGTAATTGCCAGTGCTGGATCGGGGCGGGCAATCACGTTCACAGGGATTTGTGGAGAATCGGCCGCCGGAGGACGAGTCACGGTTACTATTTGAGAAATGTTGTTAGAACTCGATGGGTGGTTCTGGGGCACTGTTTGTGAAGTACCAGCACTAGCTTGTACTATTTGCTGCTGTTGGGCCTGTTGCTGTACAAGTGAAGAAGATTGCACAGACTTGCTGGTAACAGTCAGTGAGGGAAGTTTTGGTACTTCGGGCGTTGGGTACACGACGTGAGGGTTGTTACCTATTTGCCCACCCTGCATCTGTCCTGCGTCTTTATGAACGGTAAGTTGTGTCATTGTCGGAGGTGGTGGATTGGGTTGACCCACCTGACCGGCCGCATTTGGATAGTACGCTCCCTGGGCATGGTGGGTGCCCATATTGCCGGGGATAGTTTCAACTACGCGCATAAGAATGCATGCATCTGGCCCGTAGCTTTGTGCCTCAACCGTCACCAACGATACAAGCGTATCGATCACACCGCGAATGTGCATAACCGCGTTGCAGGGTTTCTCGCCCATTGACGTCAGCGAGTAGATGCATTCAAGGGTGTACAGCAGCAACATAATGTCATTCAAACAGAGAAACAAACTTATCTGATCGTATAGCTTTTGGTTGAGGCATCGGTTCAAATTTTCCTCGTTAGATTCCTTCTGGGCAATCTTGCTCAGCACCTCTAGGCAGCTGATAATAACACCCCGATCGGCACCCTCCAACCCTTCGGAGAGTGTCGAAACGAGGCTTCGCGTCACTTCATCCGACTGAGGATCGTTAATTTCGATCTCGTTTGCAATGTTTCCGAGCATATCCAGACCAAGGTGATGCAGATTATTCCATCGCGAATTGGCACACATAATGAGAAAGCGAATAAAGGTACGATTATGTCCTAGTACGGGCAGATTTTCTTCGTTGAAGCTCAGGTTCCGAAAAATTGAAGCGATCTGTAGAACTCGCTGTCCGATGTAATCGTTCGTTCCCAGCCCTGTTCCCAGGCTAAGAAAGGAACGTAGCGTAGCTGTGTTTAATCGACCCTTCATGATCTCGAAATCACTGTCTTCGGCTTTTGCTGCATCTTCATCGCCATATTTGGCATTCATTTCTTCCTGCTCATCATCCTGGTAAATTGAAGCAATCAGTGCGCTCGGATCTGTGCCCATCTTAGCGAAGCAATCTTCTAGCGACAATTCCAGCACTTGCGGCTTTTCGAACAGGCACTCCTTCCAGAAGCGTTGCAACGAATTCTTCCGGATGTTGGAGTAGTATTCGTCGAACGTGTCCCTCAGCGAGAAATGATTAAATACTCCCGCATGTGCGAGCAGTATGTACACCAGTCGCGGACACTTGTCCACCTTGAGTGTGTGCTTATTCTCGTTAGACATCAGCGTGCACACGTTAATAGCGAAATCCTGCTCATTCGGTAGTGGCGAAAGTAGCGACAGAATCAGTTTATCATACTCGGACGCACGGTAGAGATCATCGGAAAGCTTCAACGAAGAGCGTAATCCCTCCGGGACGTTATGTTGATGGTGGTTGTACACGGTTGGGGTGGAGTGAAGCATTCGGACTGACCAGCGCCGATGAAGCCGCTTCTCGTCATCGTCATCTTCCGTAGGGTCTTTATCCTCTCCGTGAAAATTTATCCGTTCGTAGCGATCCAAGTAGCGGATGTATATTTGTTTTAGCGCAATCTCATTATTGACACAACGTGTCGGAAGGTCCAACTCTTCAATCACCTCGTCCCAGTCTTCGCGAGCATTTACCTACGAGAAAAGAGCGTGTACATTGTTGTGAACATGTATGTGTATTAATTTCGTTTAATTTTCATTAAATTATTTTCACGATATCTCATACCTTCATCCATCCACCCCGACCGATAACGATCGAGTAGAGTTTATGTAGATCGACTTCCTTGCCGCTTATCTTTGGCAGCTTCAAATATGGTGTGCTACGGAAAGGGTGAGACAAACGGGACGCCATGTAAGTGCACCGATGGGATGTAAACATTGTGCAAACAGCGCACACTTGCTTACCCATGTTTATCGTGAAACGTCTGCAGATCATTCAGGAAGCTGTACTTATCCTTTTCGAACGTTGGCTTGGCAACGGCTCGGCGAAGGTTTTGCGCTTTTGCGGATTCCTTTGGAGTTCCGGCCGTGTTTCCGGCGACGGCCCCGCCACCAACACCGGCTGCACCACCACTGACGCTACTGAAACTGGCACCGCTCGCATCGTTTGTGATCTCATCCACGGCCATCGGCACGCTGGTGCGTTCTATTTTCACAACGTCCGTCGTCATTGTTGCAATTGCATGTTTGTTGCACTGCTCGGGGAAATGTGTCTGTTTTCTTTTTAACCTGATGTTATTAATTCAATTCAACACACTTTTGGAACTGCAGCGACGTACCAGCGAAATGCAAGCGAAATCGCGCACAAAGCCAAGCGACAACGAGTTGTCAAAACTCGGGTGCTGGCGTTTGACAGCAGCTGTCAGTGATTTGAACAAAAAACTGTCAACTGCCGCCAGACAGAATAGCAACGGCGCTACTTGTGAGGTTCATGGTTTGCAGTACAAAGATAATTTTGTTTATTTCTACGTTTTTTGTGTGTCTTTTGATTGGTAAGTTCGGTGTACCAATAGATTGGAGGTTCTATTAAAGGGTAAGCAAAAAAGCCGATGCGAAGCTCTTTTTAAGAGTGTTTGCCGTTCGTTTACAAACAGGAAGGTACAAAACCTACAAAATGGATGTGAGCATTCCGCCAAATCATTCCTTTGTTTGGCAAAAACAACTCTGAAGACCGAAGGGTTTCTGCGATTTTATGCATTACTATTTGTGTTTCGTTAGTTTCGTTTCGTTGTGACGTTATTTGCGTTAATTCAGGCGTACATACAATCGATTGATGGCTTGGGTGGTTTCTAACAATGCACGAGGGGAATTGAGTGCAAGACACTGATCAAATGATTATGCTTTTTCTCTAGTTCAGTTTGTATGTCCTAGGAGTAATGAAACGTGCGCAAGCATCATTTTTGAATGCGATTGAAAACAGCGTTGATCGCCGCCGGCGTCCACGTCCTATCAGTCGCGTACGTTTGGAAACATTACTGGCTGATGATCGTCAATCGTGTGTGTCTTTGCCCCAGGGATTAACAAGGATGCCGGCAGCTGGAGAGATGGAGGTACTTGCCGAGGATCATTACGAGCAGGATGGCGCTAGCATGGAGTCGAAAGAAGAGGAAACGGTTAAGGTATGTTTGCGTCTGCGTCCCTGCACAAAGCCCGGTGGACGTATCCCGTTCAAAATAAAGGACAACGTTTTGATTGCCCGCTGCCCGGGAGAGACCCAGTCCAATGCGTCCCAAAAGCACTACACATTTACCAACGTGTTCGAGGACAATGTGTCCCAGGCGGAAGTGTTCGATTGCAGCATCCGGCCCACCATTCGCCCAACGCTCGGGGAACCTGGAGCTACCTTCCTTACATACGGCACTTCCGGATCCGGTAAAACGTACACGCTGCTAGGGAACGAAACAAATCCCGGTATTGTGCCACGTTCGATCGAGCAGATTTATGAGGAACTGTACGACAACATCTCAACTGAACCGAGTCTGAAGATGGAGTGTATGAAACCGATACCGCTAAGCGATGAGTCGGTGCTGGATGAGCTGCGAAAGCTGAATCTGATCAAGAGCCGGCTGCAGGGTGGCGAAGAAAGTCGCATGGTAATCAGTGATACCATCCAGAGCCAACATCAATTTGAGCCGTTGAATATGGGTGACAGGCGTGTGTTTATTTGGATTTCGTTCGTAGAGATCTACAACGAAAACGTATACGATTTGTTGAATATCGACGGGGACTTTGGCAAGCGCAAACCGATGAAAGTGTTGTCGAACGATGGCAACGCTTACATCAAGGGACTGTCGACGTTGTACGCCGGAACGAAAGAGGACGCATACGACCTGCTGCAGTACGGGCTGCAGAGTGCAACGTACGGTGCGACGGATGTGAACAGTAACTCGAGCCGATCGCACAGTATCTTTACGATCACCGTCATCACGCACTCCGTCTCAACGCAGCGCATTTCTCAATCGGTGTACAAATTTTGCGATCTTGCCGGCTCGGAGCGGCTTAAGAAAACGGGCACCATGGGCGATCGGTTAAAGGAGGCACAGAAGATTAACACCTCGCTGTTGGTGCTTGGTCGTTGCCTCGAGACGGTGCACAAGAATCAGAAAACTAAGAAGATACACGATTTGGTACCGGTTCGCGATTCAAAGCTTACCATGATAATCCAATCCGCACTGCTGGGCAAGGAGCCGATGACGATGATTGTGAATGTGTACCCGACAGAAGAGTTCCACGATGAAAACTTGAATGTGCTAAACTTTTCCTCGATCGCTAAGCAGATCGTTATTAGCAAGGAACCGAAGATAATGAAAGCGCCATCTAGCACTCGGTACTCGTTCTTCCTTTCCCAAGCCATAAGCAGCCCATCCTCGAAAGTAGACACGCATCGGTTGCTGATGGAATACGAGAGGTATTGAGTGCAGTTGCAATTATACTCATATTAACGAGCATATAATTGATCATTTTTGTCTCCACATTTAGCTTGAAGCTGGAAAATGAGCGCTTGGCGGCGGAAGCTGTTCAAATGAAGGGGGACATCGTTTGCCTTCAGAGGAAGCTGGCAATACAAGAGTTTCAATTGCGAAACGAGCTTACTGACAATTTCCAGCAACATTTTGCCAAGATGGAAGAATCGAGCGAGTTGCGCATCGAAAGTGCTAAAGAATTGGCCACAATGCCCTTCAAGCAAAAGGTAATAATGATTCTTCATTAGCATGTCTGGTTAAAGCATGATTTAATTTGGTTCATTGTGCTTGATTTCTAGCTATCAGCGTTAGAGAAGAAACTTAAATCGAAAGAGCAAATAATTATGGAGTTGGAAGATGAGCAGGATGATTATGAAAGGAAATTGAAAGCTTACGAGGAAGAGCTCAGCAAGTACCGTCTGCAGCAAAGTCGCGTCCGAAGACTGTCTGTGTGATAGCCACTATAGATAGCGCGCATATGTTTTAAATTTTTCTAAATACATTAACTAAACTTTTTTAACACTGAAATATTTATTTATCTCGTGAATGATACCGTTCCGTTGGCAACGCTTTTTAGCCACCGATTCAAACATTCGAGCAGCTTATCGCCTCTTTGTAAACTCGAGCAGTTATGCTCGATTCTGCTTGCACATCAGGTGCACTTGCGCAAACTTGCTGACCAAAAGTACAATAATTCCGTGTCAAAAAAAGATTCCGTCAAAAAATAAGAAAAGTTGCGAACAAGAGCACAACAAAACAGTGTCGGAAAGAATTCGTGAATGAAAATATTCAGAAAAAGGCAGTGGTGGCCGATAAAATGGATCAACTACAAAGGCACTAAACCCTAGGCAACAGTAGTATTGGCGTTGAAGCGGCATTGGTAGGCACAAGACGCCCGCCCCTTCTTCAATCCCATGAACAACGGGGTCAAGTGGTGGTACTGCTGAGTGTGTTGTAGGGTTTTAGCGTTCCAGCGTTGCTTGGTCGAAGCTAATTTCAACCGCAGCTCTGCCTTTGTGCGGTGGAATAATTAACAGCAGATTTTCGATTACGAAAAGCTCTTCACGACGCTCGCTGCCTCCTCCGTGAGGACGGTGAGGAATTGAAGATGAGAGACAGGGATGTCTGCACAACCGCCGGTCGTCCTCGCAAGCGAAGACAATGGGTGGCTTTGTTGTCGACCGTCGCGTACGTCACAGTCGGGTTTGTACTGCTAGCGTTCCTCACCACACCTAGCCCGGTGTCGGCGGTTTCAACTTCGGCGGCCTCGCTACGACATAGCGGTGGAGGAGGAGTGAAAGACACCTTCGGTTGGGATGATGCCGGAGACGAGGAGGAAGGATACTGTGCACCATACAATGGGAAGGTGTGTAAGCGATTCATCAACAGTCGGCAGGTGTGGTACAGCAGGGAAGATGGAACGGGTGGATGGGAAAATGAGAAAATTACCACCGCGCTGTTTGACGATCTCATCAACGATCTGCCATCGTCCTGCCGTCCAGCAGCAGAGGTAAGTAATTGCGTTCTACTGGGTTGCTGTGGATCGAAAATAATGCTCGTAAATTCTTGTTTTTTCTTTTCCAGAAATTACTATGTGCGTACGCGTTTCCACAGTGCGTCATCAAGGATGGGACCACGATACGATTACCGTTGTGCTATGAAGACTGTGTAGCGACGTATCTGCAGTTTTGCTACAACGATTGGGCCCTCATAGAGGAGAAAAAGGAACGTGGTGATGTGATTAAAACACGGGGACACTTTCGACTTCCAAACTGTGAAGAATTACCGCGATACAACAAAACGGCAAAACCGCCCGTCTGCTCGCACGTCGGCTTGACCGAACTTGTCTCAGAGGAAGTTACTTGTAAGTCTAAAACGTTCTAAACGTAAAGGACATTCCGATTGCATTGTATTGATTTTCGAACACGTATCTTGCAGATGATTGCCGTATGGGAAATGGGCGATTTTATCTTGGCACGGTAAATGTAACGAGTACTGGCATACCATGCCAGAAGTGGGATTCGCAAGAACCCCACTCACACCACAAACCGCCGCTGGTGTTTGCCGAGTTGCAGGACGCTGAAAACTATTGCCGAAATGCGGGCGGAGAGGAACCTACGCCTTGGTGTTACACGACGGACAAAACCGTCCGGTGGCAGGCTTGTGATATTCCGCTCTGTCGTAAGTGTTGCACACTTCCTGATTTGTATAGAGAGCCCGGATACTCATTTCATTTTTCGTTCTAGCTAATTCGACCGACGCTAGTGACATTCGGGGCAAAATAGACATGACCATGGAGTCTGTCTTTACCCCGTCGATGATTTTCCTGCTCTCCGGCATAGGTTTAGTCGCGATCGTACTGCTCCATCTGATGGTGCTCCTTTGCTACCGTGTCTCTCGGCACCGGCGCAACCGGCGACAATCGGGCGCTGCCGGTTACAACACAAACGCAACGTCACAGGATGGCCAGGGTATCGATATCAATAAGCTTCCCTCGAACGTAAACTACCATCGCACCGGTGCGCAGCTGAATCCAAAGCTGGAAAAACTTGAATTTCCCCGCAACAACATCATCTACATCAAGGATCTCGGCCAGGGTGCGTTCGGGCGGGTATTTCAAGCGAAAGCGCCCGGCCTTGTGGCTGGAGAAGATTTTACGCTTGTCGCAGTAAAGATGCTAAAGGACGAGGCTAGCCAAGATTTGCAGGTCGATTTCGAGCGGGAAGCTTGCCTGCTGGCAGAATTCGACCATCCCAACATCGTGAAACTACTGGGCGTATGTGCAATCGGACGTCCAATGTGTTTGCTGTTCGAGTTTATGGCTCGCGGTGATTTGAACGAATTCCTGCGCCAGTGTTCCCCGTTCGCGCAGCAAAACCGGGCGGACAGTATCAGCACCGAGCTGTCGCATGGTGATCTGCTCAACATTGCGCATCAGATAGCATCCGGTATGGTGTACCTGTCGGAGCGTAAATTTGTGCACCGCGATCTGGCAACCCGTAACTGTCTCATAGACGACCATATGGTGGTGAAGATAGCTGACTTTGGGCTGTCGCACAAGATCTACCTGCAGGATTACTATAAGGGCGACGAGAACGATGCCATCCCTATACGCTGGATGCCGCTGGAAAGCATCCTGTACAACAAGTACACGATCGAGTCGGACGTATGGGCGTACGGTGTCTGTCTGTGGGAGATATTCTCGTTCGCCATGCAACCATACTACGGCATGACGCACGAGGAGGTGGTTAAGTTCGTGAAGGAGGGTAATATGCTGGGCTGCCCGGAAAACACGCCACTGACCGTGTACGATCTGATGCGCAAATGCTGGAGCCGTAAGCCGAACGATCGGCCCAGCTTTCATGTGATCTACCAGAAGCTGCAACAGATACGGGCCGATTTCGATGGCAAAATGTTAATGTAGCTAGGGTGAACGGGATCTCAGGTAGGTAGCAGCGCAGAAGCATCACTGCCCTAGGAAGAAAAGAAAAATCCATTGAAATTTATTTCAATGGTGTTCAGCAAGAAGGTGGAGACTTTAATGTAAAATTTGATAACACACGCCATGACGACGATTTATTTCTCTTTGAACCTACAGTTTACTCGAAACCTACTCAAAAGTAATTATTTCTGCTGGACAGAGAATGGTGGGATTATAGGGAAATATCGTAATCAGTCGATTCCCAGTATCACATCACTTAACTGACAATTTCATTAAACACTTTTGAGTTTTAATACTTCTTAAGCAAATGTTTATTACCGAAGACGAGCTTCGACCTCCCATTCTCGCAAAATCCTCAAGAATTTCGATAATTTAGTTATATTTTCACACAGGAACAGACTGCCAATGGAATTCTCAGTATTTTATTTAATATTTATTAAATCATCCTGCTTGCTGCCGTATATTCCTTTGAAGGCGAAAGTACTCCATCAGCCGTGAGGGTTTGTTGTTGCCACATTATCATCTATAAACAGTAATTTATTATTAAATTCATTCAGGAAAAGTAATGAGTATCGTTCGGCAATACGAATACGACCATATCGAGCAGAAATTTATTAGTTAATTTAATTGGGTTAAAGTACGCTTTTGTGGCTTCTCAATGCTCAGACAAATCGAAAATGACTCAATTTATTTCCTCATAAGTTAAGAACAAAACTATCTAAAGATTAATGCTTTGGTGAGATTATTTTTGTTGTAAAAAACACAAACATTCTTTGGCGAATGCGCGTTGAAATAAACCACAAAAAAAAGATTGATAGGATTTAAATTGAGCGAAACATTAGGGCAAGCTTCAATTTTATCCAATTCCCATAACTAAAGAGGGCAATGAGATGGGTAGGTTCTGCCCAATCTCCCTATAGCATGTAAGAAGTACAACAATAATGTGTAGCAGTTTTGTGAAATAGTCCGACAAATCTCAGGATTTGTATAAGATTCCAGTCCGAGTGCATCGAAAGTAATGTAAAAAGCGAACAGAGATGTGAAAGCAGCATAAATGTTTACTTCCCACATACATTTTTCACTTCCAGCTGCCCGGAAGTGGAGAAATTGACCAGTTTTTTAGTCGCTTGTTTAACAAAAAAAGAAGATGTAGTTGTTTACAACAATCGGTAAACAGCGCGATCGAGATCCATACATAGCGCGAACGATTTTCCCTTCGCGTACCAGATGCTAGCTTGTAAGTACCTCCCCATGCGCCAGCCAAGTGTTTGGTTGAATGGTTGAATAAACGATTGATTAGATTTACTAGAAAGAAGAGGGAAGGAGTGAGAGAGAGAGTGAGAGAGAGAGAGAGAGAGAGAGAGAGAGAGAAAGAGAGTGCTACTAGTTTAGAGACGGGGCTGCTAATAAAACCCAAAGACCATTTTAATTGACGACTGCAAGGTGTTTATAGAATTAGATGTTTGCGATACAAAAGCGATTACAAAGAAGCGAAATAGAAGTAACTATGTACTACGCAAGAGAGAAAGTCTGTGAGAATGGCATTATGAATGATAAATACATGCACATACACACAGCACCGAAACAAGACAAACATCGGTTCCTGACGTATTAGCATAACTTTAAAGTTAAATGTAAGGATGAAAATGAAGCAAGTACCAGAGAAAGATAAAGAAAAAAAGAGAGCGAGCGAGAGAGAAAGCTAAATACTGTGTGAACAAGATAAAAAGCGAACCGAAAAAAACCAAACAAAAAAGAACAAACTAAAAACCAACCAGCATACAAACCAAGTGGAAAATAAATATATAAATGTGTTTTGTCTCATTCGCGGGTGTTTGGAATGTGCCTACTAGAAGGAAGGAAGGAAACATCGCAAAGGTGCGTTCCGAAAAGAAAGAAATGGGTGAACGGCGGTGACTAATGTCGCCTGCAGCAACCATACACAACGTGTGGTCAACGCCGAGCGAAACGTCAATCTGAACCTAAGGCGAGCACGTGCTGTGTCGTCATTGTAAGGAATTTCCTTGCGTATTTGCAGTCGCGCCAAATGCGATCCGCGATGGAAGCTATTACAACGGCGCGAACCTACCAATGCGATGATAGCGAGAAGAGAATCAACATTGGACAGAAGGTTGAAGTGTACGGCATATCGAGTTAATCATCTGAAGCGCATATCTGAGTCAGATTGTGATGGAATTAGTTATTTAAAAAATGTAATGCATATAATGACACCATCCATTAAAGAAGAAAGCTATTTAATATCTTCAATGTTTTTGTGGAACAATCACATGTGGTTCATGTATTTGTTTACATATTTACATAATTTTATGCATTTGTTTGGTCATATATTTCTTACTAAGGCGAAGGCTTTTGGGAGATTTATTTAAATAACCTGTAAAGACGTTTCAAATTACATTTTACCACACACTTGGTGTGAATATGTCATTAAAACTGCATACAAAATACCTCCATGGCAACAGAAATCTTGTTTAGATGGTAGGTTTTGGTTTCGAGACCTACACTGCAAAAGAATGATTGGTGTCTGTGTGTCTGACGGCCGGGTAAGTGGTTAGACGTCAGTAGCTAAGCAAGCACTCGAGGAAATGATTGAAAAACACAAACCATCTATCTTTGGTGTATAAATGGTCCAGGTTTTACGGTGCTAAGTAAATCCAAATGTGAATGAATCGTGCCATCGGGTAACCATCATTTTTCAATAATTTTAAGTAATGCATGCAATATTGTATTAACACGATTGCAAAACAAAACTCCTAAACAAGCCCAACACGATAGGTCATCGGCTTTACTACGCCATGTAAATGGAGTATCACAGGTGCCATACGATTTCGCGTTTCCAAAATTCGCGACGCCAGTCACGTGTTATGCTTTTTAACGTCACACCATGGTCAAGAGTCTAACCCCGTGGAAGCCGAACCGATTACCGATGGCAGGATGAATCAGCGAGAGCGAGTGCGAGAGGGAATCCGTCGTGCTTCGGTGTCAATATTTACCCTTGGTGGGGTGGAGAAGGCTGAAGGGAGAGAACCGTGTCAACAATTTGTCATGCTGGTTTACCGTGGGCCGCTTCGCTCGCACCAGAACTGGATCCGAAACCGATCGACCGTGTGGCGCCAAACGGAAAAAAGGTTCGTCGGCTCAATACGTCATCAAGGCCGAAGGCGCGTCTCGCCAACACAAACACACACACACACCCATTCTGCGTTGATGGTGCGAGGGCACGTGCGTGTTGGTTGGTGGGCATGCGTGTCCCCGTATTCTGTGGGTTGGATGTGGAATTTCGAGGGGGTTTGAATGCTTTGCGCGTTTGCGCACACAAAAAAGCGCACGTGCACCCGGCGTGGGCCATCATCGTGGATGGGGTAAGTGTTTGTGTGTTCGTGTGTACGTGTTTGTCACCCGCGAGGCGGATGCTTTCTTTATGTGGCGGGAAGGTGCGGCCGGTGGGAACTGATTGATGATGCGCTGGGAAACATTGGAAAGTGGCGTATTTCCCAAGGGGCAATACCGACGATTGGTGGCGGTAGAGTTTTACGAGGAGGGTGTGTGAGAGTTTTGTTTGGGTGCTTGCATAATTAAATATTCATCTTCAGGTTCTGCATAGCTAACACCTTCGGCACCCGCGGTCGAGAAAAAAAACACACATAAACCACAAATAAAGCATGGTTTTTTGGAGGGGAAATTTTATGGGTGGGTCCGTTACGGCTAATGTGCGATCGAAACTGGTATTGACTGGTTTTATTTTGTTTTTACATTTGATTACCATACGCTGCTTATGATATCTCAAAACAAGATCGTTATGGTTGTAATGATAAAAAAATGGACAATCAGTTTTATTTTTTATTTACTTTGCAATTCAAGGGTATGTTTGCTTTCATACGAAGCAGCGTCCGCTTGTTTGCTACTCTTTTTGTTAACTGAGATGTCATCGTAAAGTATGTTTGGAGAAACTCACTAAGGAAATTACAACATTGACAGAACTTCTAAATTAAGAACTTTCCAAGCTATATAATTTATTAATTGAGGTATTAAACGATGCTAATTGATTTGCCAGCTCGAACTCGTGTGTTTAAAATGGGCTTGGCTGATCTTCAATTGACTACCACGCCCCCTCTGGATAATCTTACGTTGTCTGGTTGAAAAAAAACTTAATAAATTACATCTTATTAACGTATCAATTATCACAATTCATATTTTACTAGCTTCAACGTTTAAACAGGTTGATGACATTAAAAACTACTTTAAAATCATGGTCAAAAGCAAATGAAAGTCCTTTTGTGTAGAGATGTCGAGTTATTCCGCAAACTTCAAGTTACTGCATGATAAATTGCGTATTCTTTCGATTGATAAGTGGTCGTTGGACCGATTTAGATAAGCGGAAAGATAGATAAAAATACACTCTTAGGTGGACGATGTTGAACGTATTTATTTATGATTTTTTACAATATTGAGGCAGTGGAATGTGTTCATGTCTATCAGTAAAAAGACATTCTACTATACCAACCCCGTCGGTATTGAAATGACATCTACATTTTACGATTTAGAAATGCGAAAAATGCAACAAAACACCAAATAAAGTGAACATGCGCAAAGACTCTTAATTTAACGATTTAAGAAACCGTAAAAAGACCAGAACTAAGCACAATGGACTATATTTACCGTCGGAAGAGTGGAAGGAGAATACCCCAAACGTTTTCTGCAGACCTTAAAAAATAAACGCTAACAGCAGCAACTTTAACAACAAATCGAAGAAATTGTTTATTGGTATTGTTTTACGAAGAGTATTTTTTATTTAAACAAAAACAAAACAAGTAATGCACAGGTAATGGTTAATTTCGACGTCACTTACTGCTACATTATCACACGATTGAAACTATATCACAAGCCTTTAAATGCACCACTCGCAACAAATAGCTGTCGAGAGTTTATTGGACTTCCCTGGAGCCCAACGCCATGCGCTGGTCGATGTCATGTCATGTTATCGGTTGGCTCGGTATCCACCTCGAAAATCCACTACCACAATGGATTGAAGAAACCGGCCAGTGGGTTCCACAGGAAGCCAATGTTGGTTGACTCCATCGCGTCGAACCCTTCGTCGGTGATGGTGGCCGCCAGATCGTAAATTATCGTTTTAGCCTGAGTTTGGAAATAGAAAAGAACGTTTATAAAAATCTGTAACAAAATGGGAATAAGAAGGTGAACAGTTTCGCAGAAGAACACTTACATCGCCATCCAACAGTGGTCTCGGATTTCCTGCGATTGCCGAAGGGATGCTGTCGTCCTTGTGACGCGGTGCATCGATAATGTTGGGCACTGGCAATCCTTCCGCCAATCCGACCATTCCTACCAACAGGACGATGGACAGCTGCACTAGCAGCGTCAAAAACACTCTTGCCTTGATCTTCTGCATCCTTCAAACTGTACGCTTGGTGTATGATAGGACTTTTGCACACTAAAAAGTGTGCGGAGAATACTTTTCCGAAATTCGACAAAATTCTTACTGACCCTGAGATTGAGGCAACAGGTCCGTTTTATAAGATCGGTCCAGTCCCATGTGTGATCGCTATGTATTATTCGGTCGGACGGTCCGAGAGGTGCGTGACGATCTTAACGCGCCCGCAAGTACGAGGGATTGTTTACATACTTTTCATCTAGCGTCCACCGAAATTCTTTGCGAGGAATCACGGACCTGCCAAATGGTGATCCGTGACGTTTGCGTGTACGCTTGCCACACAGTTGAGCGCGTGCTCCGTTAGACGGTGGAGAAACCGGCGAACCGCTGACGGACCCCCAAACGAATGAAAACGAATCAGCACGTGGACTGGTTGATGTCGTCACCATTTGCGAAGCAGAAAGATCGTACGAAGTTGTCAAATCCATTTGGGCACACGAGCCCCACGAAACAAGCCCCAGCAGCCACAGTCCTTGTCCGGATGGTTTCGGGAGTGGTTCGCAGTACGGTGGTTCCCAGCCTCTCTAACGCCAAACGGTTCGTTTTGGTTGCTTTTGGGACCGCCCTCCAAATGGCCATGCCCGATTGTTCGACAAATAAGGAGTGTCAAACACTGGTATGAGCGAGATCGATGAAACGAGAGAGCGACCATCGTATCGCATCCATCAAAGAATGGTTTGTTGTATATTTTCGTACTGTTACTGTGTAGGAGTTTAGTAAATGCAACAGAATAGACATGAAGGCGGAAGATCGTTAGGATTTTTTAAACAACAACTTAAAGATAAAATAACGTAACTCTTGCTGTATGATTGAAGTGTAGACGACAACAACTAAATAATATCTCAATAGTGCCTGAAATTTGGTGACATATTCTTCTTTCTTGGCGTAAACGACCTACCGGCCTTATACACAGGCTTGGCTTACTTGACTTATTTTTACCACGTAGCCGGATAGTCCCTATACAGGCCTTATAAAGGCTTGGCTTACTTGACATATTTTTACTACGTAGCCGGAAAGTCAGGCCTTGCTAGTGGGGGGACAGATCGGATGATATTTGAACTAAGTCCGGCATTTACAGGACCCAGCGCGTCTATCCGTTAAACCACCAGGCTGCCCCACAATATGGTGACATATCGTGTTACAAATACCTATGTGGAATACAATATTTATCTTTTTTGGTTTCCAAATGCTTGAGGGTTTGATGTAATTCAGACCTAAATTTATTTCTACTTCCTTGCGACTATCGAACACAATTTAATATAGTGTCTGTATAGTGTATATAGTGAATTGTAAGTGTCGCTATAGAACAATGAGAACGGTCTTAGAAAAAATCAATAAACAACTTACAACAATAAGAAAATTACACTTTCATCAAAGACATTAGGCAAATAATACCAAGTTAAAAAATAAATCAATAATATCCTTGGAAACAGACGTTGTTTTTAACAGTAAAATAATTAAAATAGTAAAAAAAGCAACAAAAAACAAAATAAAACTTTTAAAAAGAAATACGGTACAACAGGTAACTCCATCCACCATTTCTATTTTCTTCCAGAAAACTTTACTTTGTATCAATGAGTGTATCTTACATGGCTTTTCTATGTTAGGATGTTATTTTACAATTCAGGAATTTTTGGGGTATAAATTATTAAAACGGTATATTTGTTATTGTAAGTTGTACAACCCATCTACTCTTTGAAGAAACCTGCCAGTTACCAATCATGGCGGAAAATAAACAATATTTGCTTAGACACATAAATAAATATGTAGAAAGGATATTTAGCGAAACGAAAATAAATTTGTTTGGTTCATTTATGGCCAATTTATTCCAAATGTCAACAATGATTCCGATTTGTGTTGGCGTGGCTTGTTGTTACTAAACGTATTTGCATGTACTGATACACATGCCAGGTACAGTGGACGAAATTGAATTGGCTTAGTCGTCGTCGGTTTAGCACGGATAGCCATAGCCGTAGCTGCCATATCCTCCATATCCACCATATCCGTAGCCACCGTACGAGGGATATCCACCGTATCCGTATCCGCCATATCCGCCATAACCGCCATAACCGCCATAACCGCCATATCCGCCATATCCTCCGTATCCTCCGTAACCTCCATAGCCGTAACCATA
This sequence comes from Anopheles christyi, assembly GCA_000349165.1. NCBI lineage: Eukaryota > Metazoa > Arthropoda > Insecta > Diptera > Culicidae > Anopheles > Anopheles christyi. Next base: position 5,347 of record KB682757.1, on the reverse strand, counting down.
CGAAGGGTAGTAGTGATGGTAACCAAAGCCAAACGTTTCAGCCTTATCCATATCGTCCTTTGCTGCACCATCGATCGCCGTCTCCGGTGTGTTAGCTGCATCTGCCACCTTTGTTGCTTCCACAGCGTCCACGCTTCGGACATTGCGAACCAGTCGGAACGGTGCAGGTTGTCTGGCTCCGTTCAGTTGAACCGGTAGGGCTGACTGATGGAAGCCAGGTTTGATTTGTGGTGCAGCACAGGCCAAAGCCACCAGGGCAAGGAAACAGGCAATCTGTGGAATGATAAGAAAATGAGAAAAAAATTAATGATTGTTCATGATCTTCATTTACAAAAGAATTCTTACCTTCAACATATTGATTAAAATTGTGATCTCGTGTGGTTCGAGTTTGGTTGCGTATCTTTAATGTACTTCTTGTCTTCGGAAGAATCGATTGCAAACTGATACTGGAATGAGAGCAGAGAAATGGTTTTATACCCAATTTTCGCCCGTTCTCATTGACGTCAGCAAAGTTCTTCGGCAAATATCAATTTATTACATTTGGGCACGAATCGGGAAAACTGGATTTCGGCAGACGTGCATGACGACTGGCTGCTTTTCGTTCCGTACCATCCTGTTCTACTGTATCTGAGAACCCATAAATGTCGCCAGAACAGTAACTTCTCTCTCTCTCTCACCTTGGGAAAGTCCACAACGTAGTGGGATATTTGACGGTATGAAAAATAATTTAACTGCGACTCTGGATATGATTAAGAGCGACCAAACTGTTGCATGGGATTGATTTCTTCTGTTTGAAGAATGTGTTAGCGCCTTTGTGAGGAACATGAATTGCATATTTGTAGGTGACAAATTTCGGGGGTTTGATAGTGAATGACCGATGAGTGTGTGGGCGCGTTCATGTGCAAATTACGTTTTACGGAAATAAATAAAAGAGTATACTTTCGATTCACAATGAGTCATAACGTCATACTGACCAAGAAGTTGCAAATTTGCCTGTCATATATAAAGGAAAAAAACCTTTCTTTAACATGTTTATCTAAGCCAAAACAGATCAATCGATCATTTCGCTTCCTTATAATCGCTTTGTAATTTAATTTACATAGGAATACATGTTTTTTAAATTTATTTAGGAAAAAAAGCAATTTTAGTTTATTCCCAGTTTATTCCCCTTCGAATAGTCTTGATGTATCTTCATGTGATGTATCTTCACCCACAGCAAGATATTATTTCAATTGGTATGCATGGGAGGTAAGGGCAGTATCTTCAATACTAAATGAAATCTTATTTGATTCCCTTCTGCAATCGAACTCATCGCATCAAAGGCTGTCTAGCGTTAACATTCGCTATTATATAATGATTTCATCTTCAAAAACAATATGATATTATTATAAGAAAATTAAAAAAAGGAACAACAAAAACTTTATAATCGATAACAGTTTCACTTTTCATACGAAGATAAATTCAGATTGCTTCAGTTGATCCCAATAGAAATACTCCTAACTGTGACGCAAATAAGTTCCTGTCGGCAGATAATGCAAATGAGCGTTCGAGGCATACGTCACAATTTCGTAGGGCCGAACATACCGGTTTTCCCCAAACCGAACTGCTAGCCACACGCTTTCCCGTGTTCTCAGCATCTGGCGTGTAGCAAAGTCTCTAACCTTTGTATAAAAGGAAATGTTTGTCGTGACAGAAGCATCAGTCAGTAGAACGAAACGCATCTTATAGCTTGAGCTAAGAATCATCTCAAGACTCCAAGTTAAACAATAATGATTAAGGTAATATTCGTGCCAAGGAGTCAATGTTGCATTCATCAATCATGAGATTAATTGGAATTGTGAATTATTTGTATCGACCTACAGCTTGTGTGCATCTTTGCCCTCATCGCCGTTGTGGCTTCGCTACCCAACGGTCCTTCTAGACCTCTGCCAATGCAGGCTCCAATGAAGCAGATTGTGAAGCGTGAAGCAGTTGCATCGGAAGCAGCAATGGTGGAAAATGACGCTCCCGTCCAAGCAAGTGCAGTGGAGGCTCAAGACGGCGACATGGATAAGGCGGAAACGTTTGGCTTTGGATACCACAAGGTCATTCACGTCGGTGTACCATACTACTCGTCCTACTACCATTATCCACGCTACTATCACGGTTACCATGGATACCATGGATACGGACATCACTGGTAAAAGCATCTATTGATGGATGATCGGTGGATCGAGTTGTATATAAAAATGAAAAAATAAAATTGGAACAAGTGTGTACAGAATGTAATTCCATATAGTCTCTTATTACTTAAGTGCATATAACTATCCGAAAAATAGACACACATGTAGACAAATGACAAAATACAGACAACAAGTTTTTAAACCACAAAACGCTTGTATTTCTTCAAAACACTCTATTGCATAGTTATAAACATCCCTCAAATATTACATACAGGAAAAAGAAAAAAATATATATTGCGATGTCTTTATACGTTATTATAATCGTGTGCTAGTCAGTAGCAAAAGATAGAGTAAGTTATACAGATAATTGATGACAATATAAATTAATAAATTTCTATAATTTGATATCATTAACCCTACTTACCCTATTAGATTTTTTAAATCCTCCACCATTTCACAGGACAATTTAAATGAAATGAGATCACATAAAGAGTTCAATATTTTGTTTGGTTATTTGTACTCTGAATATAACAATACAAGATGCTCAAAAAAATTACACAATGCAACAATCAACAATTAACAAAATGTGATCAACAGAGAAAAAAGAGTAGCTGATGGATTACCAAATTTAAAAAAAAAAATACATTTTTGATGTTAGGTCGACCTAATGCCATTTCCGGTCCCGTCTAACGGTTAAGCTAATTTCGAACGACTTAACAACATTTCCATCATCGACTCAAATCTCGAATGGACCGAGCCTGCTATTGTAACATCGAAATGTTCCAAATAGCCAAGCTCATAAATTGTTTCGATAATCCTATGTGTTTGTGTTAAATGTAAAGAATAATGTTACTGTGCAGCGAAGAGATATATTTTCTGACTTAAAACCTTCAACTGCGATAATGTTATTGATTGTTTTTAATTCTTGAAATACCTGAAAAAACTGTGCTTTTCTTAGCTTGCTCAGTAATTTTACACATTGTTATAGATAACATGTGATCTAGAAACAATAGCATGTGAATTATCCTCATCTATATTTTAATTAGACTAGTTTCCGTTGACGCACATCTCACTGTGGATCAGCCATTCTCGTTTGTAAATTCCATTTTTCTCATTCCCTTTCTGAAAGACTTTCCGAATTTTGTGACGTCATTTGTAATGCGTTAGTTTAGAATTAATGTTGTCGTTGGCATATTCGTTCTCCGATTGATTTCGTATCGAACTAGCTGTTGGAGATATAAAAGCTAACTTCCGAACATAAGACATCATCAGTTTCTAAACCACCCTGCAAGAGGAACGTTCTCCTAAAGAATTATCAAAAGGACAAAACCCAACAAAAAATCCTCATCATGTTCAAGGTACACATGAGAATTCGAAATATAGCTGCTTTAGGTTATAATGCTTCCGTTTCTCTCCCTACAGGTACTGTGTTTGCTTGCTATTGTGGCAGTGGTGTCTGCAGGAATAAGTCAACCGAGACCGTCGGTAGAACAACCCAGCATTGTAAAGCGCGAAGCTGTTGCCGTACCAGCAGAACCGAAGGAAGCTGTGGAAGCGGTTGAGGCTCAGGATGATATGGATAAGGCAGAGACGTTCGGGTTCGGATACCACAAGGTGATCCATGTGTACCCTGGCTATCATCACGGCTACTACCCTGGGTATGGCTATGGTTACGGTTACCCTGGCTATCATCACAATTATTATCATGGATACTACTAGTAGAAATCGGATAGCAAATAAAAAAGCTTCAAAATAACTACAACTAAAGACAACAATGTTTATGATTTGTTTTGACTGTTTCGATGAAAAAATAGGATCATCAAAAGCCTGGTTCCGACCCAGTGCAGTATGGAGTGAAAGCCTTTATAAGTGAAAAAGGGGAGTTTTAGAAGGAGAGAAAATTAGAGCGGGAAATGTTTCGGAGCGAGAGGTTACGATGCCTTTTTACGATGCCGTTTGTGGAATTTGGTGGTGTCTAACCAGTAAACAATATAACAGAAAAAAATGTTGAAGGTTTCTTGTAAAAACACTCGATTTTTGTGATCATACGGTAGGGAGGTACCGTAAATTTTGTAACTGTATTATAAGTACAGTTGTAGCAAAACATGAAGAATGAAATTATTTTTCAACCGTTTGAAAAGAGTTACTTTTATCATACATGTACCTAGAGAATTGTTGTTATATTTTAGTTCTATGTTTATAACTGAATCGTTGTATTAAATATAACTATATAATATCTATAATATCTGTTATATTTCGAGTAACGAGAAATGAAAAATATAGTCAATTATTGGGAACGATAAATCCAATCAAAATCTGCATGTTGAAAATGTTACTACTTTTTGACTTCTTGTATCTTCTTCTAGTTTTTTTCTTTTGACTTCTTGTAAAACAAACATGACAAATTGAATAAAACCACTTCTCACTCACCGATCATCACTCTCACTGAATTATTTACTTAAATGAAACGAAGTAAACACTGACATGACAGTGTATGCTGCATCTATACACCAAGAACTATGTTGTGTTGTATATATGTAGCATATGTAATCAAAATAAATGACGTTCATTGCTTTGCGAACTCAGTCGGAAGTAAATATATAAATGATGGTTGGTAGGGGATTTCTCTTTTTAAATGGGCTTTCGTTTTATATGGAAACGTCCAGATCCTGTGACGTCAAACTGTATTCAAACGGGACTTTTCGCGCTTGGTTTGCGAATTCCAGTGAAACTGTATAAAAAGAAAGGTCGATCGTCCAGGACAGCATCAGTCGAATCACAACAACTGCATCGTGCAAGAAGCATTCGAACACAAGAATCGTTACTGCTCTCTAGAAAACATTAAATTTCATATAAGATGTTCAAGGTGTGTAACAAATAGCTCGATCGTGATTGCGAGGTGATAACTTTTTGTTATTTCAATTTGATTTTCCTACAGGTACTGTGTTTGCTTGTCGTCGTAGTAGCCGTTTCAGCGATGCCTCGTGCACCAGAATGGCCGGCACCCGGACCAGCTGCAATGGGAAGAATCGTGAAGCGAGAGGTGCAGCAGCCATTCTCCAAGCCGACACCAAACAATGCAGAAAACGGCAATCAGGAAGGAGTCGCTGTTACAGCTGAGGATGATATGGACAAGGCGGAGACCTTTGGATTCGGATATCATCATTACTACGCTTATCCGCGCT
>KB682746.1:0-15952 GCA_000349165.1 Anopheles christyi | reverse complement strand
GGTTAAAATATAAATTAAATAAAATGTTTAATGTAAGTCGATCGGAAAGACGGAACGGTCACTCAGCTGTAGCGGCTCTCTTTTCTGAGTGCCCATCTCTGCCTTTGGACACTTCCGCAGTGATCCAAAGTACGAAAAGTAAGACTAATAATTGACTCAATTGGCCGTGCTTTGTGCGTATGTATACGTTGATGAAATCGAATTGTCAAATGATAAATGGAGCTTGTGCTGTGTTCCATTCCCTACACAAGAGCGCACAGCAATGCATCAAAATGACACACACATATCTGCCGGTTTTCTCTCTTCTCACCCTATTGCTGTTGCGCGTTGTCAGTATGTTAGTAAAGATCAATGATCGCGAGAAAGAATGATGATTAGTATATCAAAAATTCACTGTCCTTCTGGTTCGGGTGACATTGAAAAGTGCAACGTCCTGCGATTCTAGTGGCTAATGATACATCCTAATGAATACGGCCATGCGGCCAACAGACAGGGAAGTACGGCACAATTAAAACTAATACGCGTGTCTTTTTGGCTCGACTGGTCAGCCAGCGAGTCGAGGCAAGGTTAGTGGTGATAAAAATGTGCTTTTTCCGTGTTTTAATCTTAATTAGGTTCAAGAGTATGGCACGGGCCAGCATCATCATCACGATATTCGTCATCCGTGTGTTCCGTTTACTGGCCGGCAGCGTTGTTTATCTTAGCGCTGGTCGCGCGGACCAGTAGTAATGATTATTAAACTAAGAGCAAACAGACAAACGCGCCAGACAAGTGTGAGGTTATAAAGTGATGCAATTTTGTAGTTTAAACACTACCCACATATGCTCTGCTTTTGCTCACTGTGAGTCAGTCGGTCATCATCACACACGAGAGTCCTCACCTTCAGTGTGGGTGCGTGATAGAATGGAATTGGCCAATCAAATGGAAAGCAGTGGAATCACAATCATCACTATAAAGCTTCAAATATTTTAGGGAAGCAATAGATCGTTTCTGATCCTCTTCATCCCCGTAATCGTGTTCTTTTGCCTTCATTTATAGCCGGTAAAATTGGATGCTGTGTAGCATAACAGAGGCAGCATATGTGTACTGCACCCACGCAGGCGGCTGCAATCATATAGATCAAGACGAACGATCTAGCATCAATCAGACCATAAAAGTGGAGGGGTTGTTCACATTTTTTTAATGTTGTTCCACGTCGTGGGCAGGAAACAATTGATTTGATATAAAGAGATCGTCGTGACCCGGGGGGGAATTGTAAATCTTTTCCAATCGGTGTTTGGTACAACTAACCTACTTGTTTAGTGACGAACTTCCAGAATGGATTGTTTAACAGCTGAAATAGAGATGGGCGGTATGTTGTAGAAGGCTAAAAAGAGTGATTTATTTAGGTGAAAAATTGTGTTTTAATCCCCACAAAATCTCCATTTATTAAACAGGAGGGTCATCGGTAAAATTGATAAAGTCAACATATTTACCAATCTCAGCATAATTTTGTAATATTTTTTGTTTATTCTTTCTTTTTGTTTACAGAAGTCCCGGTGTACACCAGGATGCCACCATGGACAACTCATGTAAGTAGACAGTTGCGACTTCGAAGCATTGAAAAAAGTTTAAGTAGGCGTTGAGATTTTGTGCAGAGTGCGCGCGCTGTTTGAGATGGAAGGTGTTGCTTCGTACCCTAACGACGATCTCAACATGGAAGGGACAAAACGAAAATTAACCTGGAACCAAAGCGAATGTACGCCGGTGCGGAAGAGAGAAGATAAAACGCGTGTAGCGTCAGAAAATATTGTCCGAAACAACCGGCCGTTCGGTTCTTCAGCTGGTATTTGATACGTTGGCAGCGCACACAACTGCTAACCTCAGAAATCTTCCTCCCGTTCATTTCAATGTATACTTGATTAATGCCATTGTGTTGTTGCAACTTTTCCCTCCACACAGATGCGATGGGATTTCGTTCGCCCTCGATAAACGCCCTGACCGGTCACGGTTCGCCGGTTCAGGTGCGATCGTTGCGCGACAACGAGGAAGAAATTTCAACACTGCGCAAGGAAAACTTCAATCTGAAGCTACGCATTTACTTCCTCGAGCAGAAGGCGGGCATCTGCACCGACAATGACACGCCCGGCGGACTGGGTGTGACCTCGTCATCCACGTCCAACACGTCATGCGATGGGAACTATCTGAAACAGAACATTGATCTTAAGGTAACGCGAGGGGGAGGATGGTGCATCATATTCTACGCATCAGTGAGCATACGTTATTCCCCGACCAAGAAGCGGGAGGAGCATTGCGTTTTGCTGTGCACATTTGAGTAATTTTAAAACGCAATATTAAAAACGTTGTTTTTCTTTTTTTTTGCTTCAGGTCGAAGTAGAATCGTTACGGCAGGATCTGCAAAGCAAACATGATCTGCTGTGCCAGGCGGTTAAAGCGATGGAGGTGTTGGAGGAAAGTCACAAGAAGGCAGAGGAACGGCACCGCGAGCTGGTGGCCGATCTGAACCATCGCATCGAGAACCATCAGGCCGAGATTAAGTCGCTGGAAATGATGGCAAGCGAGCTGCAGAAACAGCACCGAGAGCTGCAGCTGTCGTTCACCAACCGTGGCGATCCAGAGCAACACGCGGCCGGAAAGGAGGACGGTACGATGCGGGACAATGTCGGTGAAAGCTTGCTCGACTTCCTGGACACGGTACAGCAACAGCAGCACAGTGAGCTGAGCGTGCAGGAGAAGCTGAAGCTGCTCGAGATGGACAGCGCCGTGCGGCAGTGTCAGGAGCGCAACGAGCAGCTTAGCCGGCAGGTGGAGCAGCTTCAGGCCACCATCGAGGAGAAGGCAAGCAAAATCAGTCAGCTAGAGGTGGAACTGGGCGAGCTGCGGTTCGAGAATGCGGAACTGCGGGAGGAAAGCGAGAAGCCACAGAACAATGTTGAGGTGAGTCGTGGACGAGACGTGTCTGTCTGATTGTATTAAATATTTTCTCTCCTGTTTTCTTGAGTGAAACCCATTCTTTTGTTTTTTTTTTTGCTTAATGAATGTGTTGATGTTGGGATTAGATTTTTTAGTTAAAACAAACATTCTTCTCTCAAAAATGGTTTTTCTTAAGGAAACTGTTTGCTCCGAACGTACAACCTTCCTGCAAAGGCGCAACGACAATAGTTCGGCAACGTTTGTAATCGGCCAGGAAGTGGCCCAAACATCCATGAAATATTTTCAACTCGAACAGCACGATAATAGTAACGTTCGGTGTTTTACAGTCGAGTCAGTCAGTTCATCAACAAATTTCCAAACAAACCCTACTAGTCAAAGCGAAGCCAGTCTGCCGGATGTTTGCCTTCCTTGTGAAGAACTGCAAAACTACTACCCTTGTTCATCTGGCGGTGGTTGTAAGACGAAATTCACGAAATCCACAACCGCTTCACTGCTTTGTCGGCGTGTCATTAACGAATGGGCAAATCAGTATTTTATTATCGAACCACGACTCCTGCAGGAAACGGAAGCATCCGGTTGGATGGAAAACAATACTCCTCTGCACGAACATTGGCCCAACGTTGTAGAGTGGTGTTTGCAGAAACTTCACCTTTCGTGCAGCAGTTTAGTTCGTTCTGACTTCTAAACCAATGGAAATCCTTTTTTTAATTATAAATTTCTGTTCGCAAATTTTGAACGACAAAATGGGAAACTTTTTAAATATAAAAGACTGGTCTGGTGTCTAAATAAAAAACATATTAATCGTTGAAATGCTTTTTTCTCTCTTCGTGTGCTTTTTTCTTCAACAGATTGAGCGACTTAAGAAACAAAACTTTGATATTCGGGCCGAGCTGGCAGAGAAACTGTGTGTACTCGATGAGACCGAAGCGAAGCTGAAAGAGAAAACGCTCGAATGCACCAAGACATGCAAGATGGTCGAAAAGTTGATCAAAACGATAACCGAACAGGACAAGGAGCTGGAAAAGCTGAAGCGAAACTCGGTAAGAATGAAGGGCGCGGCACACGACCATGATACACATGATGCAGCCTATTCTATTGATGTTGATTTTCTGTTAATTTCATTTCTTTTTTGACGGCCTATAACTAAAAAGCCGGTAGAAGCGAACGTCAGTAGTGGTCGTGAAACAATGCGAAAGGTATTCCTTGTTTTTTTTTTTTGTTTGAACGCATTTTGGACTTTCAGCAGTAGCGCACCATTAATATTTATTACGCTCGCACATATTTTACCAACGAAGAGAAATCGAAAGTTCTTTAATACCTACTCTTCTTTTGTATACATTATTAATTGCATTTGCATTAAACAGTCGACAAGCGTTCGTGGTGGAAAGCCTAGTCCAAACCCAGTTACCACTAGTCGCCGCTAAGCCACCCACCGTCTGTGTCATTACAGTAGGCGGGATATTTTAATCCGGTCCCGATCCGACAGATGGCTCCTCTATAAATACATCTCCTCTTTCTGCATCCCAATCTGTGCACAAGTACCTTCTCGCGATGCTATATAATCGCTGTACAATATGCGTTTAATTTAACCATTGACTGTGAGTAATATTTGTAAGAAGAAAAAACAACAACTTTATCTCGTGTTGGTGATGGAGAAAACAGGCAAGGGGAGCTTTTCAGTGTAAAATATTGATCATGTGGTGGTAATTTAACAAGGCACACGTTCACGATCGCGTATAAAGCTTCGCACTACCCATTTTAAAAGCAGTGCACGTGTTTTGTTTTTTTAATATTTACAATTTTATGTGACTTATGTTTTGCTCAGTAAATCTAGATCCTTTTCTAATTTATCTTTTCGATCATCTTTCTAGAACATATCACTTCAGTCCGAGCATGGCATCGGAGCCATGGGTAATTTGTCTGCGGTGCCCGAAATCGTGGACCAGGATCGCAAACCGGTCAGCCAGGCCGAGTACGATGCACTGGTGCAACGGGCAAAGCTGCTGCAGCAGAAGAACGACACGCTTATACACAAGCTGTGCGGCAACGGTGGGGCGGGCGATCATCGTAATGATCGCAACATCATCATCAAGCAGCTGAACGATGAGCTGATCAAGGCGCGTGAAGAGGCGGAAAAGGCACAGAAGTGGCGCAAAGAGTATGCGGATCTGTGTACCATCTCGACGCACCGGCTGGAGGAGCTGGCCGGCTTCCTAGATTCGTTGCTCAAGAACAAGGAGCTGGTCGGTTCGCTGTCGACGGACAGTCGCAAAGCGATCCGCAATGCGGTCGATCGTAGTTTGGATTTGTCGCGCAGCCTCAATATGTCGATCTCGGTGACGGGGCTTTCCCTGATCGGCAACAACAGTTTGGCACAGCTAAGCTGCCTTTCGGGCTATCTGGACCAATCGATCGTTGACCATGTGGTGGGAGCGGACCACAGTGCGAGCGAAGATGCGGACGAGTACGATAAGGAAAACCGCGTAGCGAACGTGAAAGGACAAACGATCCATAGCGGTCCTAATGCTGCGCTGTTCGCTGGAATGAATCAGACGAAGCAAATGATCGAAACGTTGCGTGCAGAAAATAAGGCTTTACGAGGCGAACTAATGGAACAGCAGCAGCAGCAACATCAACAACAACAGCGAACCCGGCGACGGGAAAGCAAGGAACGCAAATCGATTCCCATCGAACCAATATCCGACTCGGAAGCATGGTCCGAACCCGATCGGTGCGTTTCGCTCGCACGCATCGGTCTCGAAGAAAGCACAGCCCTTCTCAGGCAGAAGAACGTCTTGGCCGGTGGTCCAGCTGCGTCGCTAAACGCACCAACATCCAGTGCACTGGAACTATGTTCCACCTCCGATAACGAACCCGGATTGGCCGCTACCACCAACCTTATTACCTCGCAGCGAAAAAGTGCTACCGCAGCAGAAATGAAGCAGCTGCAGGAAATGGTGGCGTCGCTGAACAAAGATCTGCAGGATAAGACCGGAACGCTGCTAAGCGTACAAGGTCAGTTGGTCGATCTGGACAGTGAGCTGCAGCGGGAGCGAATGCGTCTTAACAAAGCACAAACGGAAGCGACCGAAAACCGGCAGCTGTCCGAACGGTGGGAACGCGATGCAACGGAGTACAGAGAAAAGGCTGAACTGGCTGCGGAACGATTGGCGGTGCTGGAGAGCGACATTCGGCAGCGAGATGCGCACATCGAGAAGCTGCGAAAGGAGCGCGAACAGGCAGCGGTCGATTTGCGGGTCGCGGTAATGAAGCTGGAAACGATGCAAACCGATTACAGTGAGCTGCAGCAGCGGCACAAGCACGAACTCGATGCCTTACTAGCGAAGGAGCAGCAGCAGCTGGCGGAACTGCGCCACAGCTTAACCGAATCATTCCGCAACGAGCTGCAGTTGAAGCAGCAATCGTTCGACACGGCCCTGGCCCAAAACTACATCTCCAAAAACATCCACCAGGAGAAGGTGCGGGAACTGAACGAGCTGCACTACCGGCTGGAGGACGCACACAATGACATTTCCACGATGGCGCAGGCAGAGGAGCAGCTGCGTAGCCAGCTGGCCGACTGTGAGCGCAATGTGCACGCGATGAAGAAGAGCCTAGATGAGGCGACACTGCAAGCGTCCAAGGCGGCGATCGAGCGTACCAAAGCGCTCAACGAGAAGCGTCAGCTCGAGAGTCAGCTCGGTTACGTGCAGGACGAGCTGGAGCAGCTGAAGGTGGAGAAGAACGCACTGAACGAGCAGCTGCAGACCATCATCCGGACACAGCCAACTTCACGCAGCCCACGTGCTTCCGGCGGCTCGGGTGACATTGGTTCTGTTGGTGGTGGACGCCTGGACGGCAACCATTCGACGTCCGGGACTGATGAAGAAATGGCGGCCGGTGTGGTGCGACGGCAGCTCGAAAACTCATCGCCCGATCTGGGCATCGAGAGTGATCCTGGGCGGCTTTCGAACGTGGAGCTAAAATTTGCAACTTCCCCGCAGCAACGTCCCCTCCTGAAAACGCTGGAACTGACGAAATCTATGTCCAACTTGCTCTTGAATCCGAATCTGGAAGGTAAGCGTGTCCGCCGCGACCCCCGATTAGCACAAACGGAAAAACTAATTTTTCTTTCTTTTTTCCCGCCATCAGTCAAACTAGAGGACGGAGAATCGTCGAAGGCAGGTGGCGAACAGCAGCAGGGGTTGGTTGATGCGACAACGGTTGTGAATCACGACTGTGCCAAGATCGAGGTCGACTATCGCGATCTGGTGCTCCGGTACAACAAAACGCGCCACTATCTGGCTGTTGCGTACGACAAAATTAAATCCTCCAACAAGGTAAAGAAGCAGCTGGAGGTTGACCTGAAGCAGCAGATCCACAAGACGCACGCCGTGCTGAAGGCGGTGCACCGCAATATGGATACGGGCGACGATGACGGCAATGAACATTAACAACACCACCAACAACAACCACCCAACCAACTTAACAATGCGTGTTTAGTGACGAGAGTTTTGAATTAATGTTGTATATATGGCAGTGGATTGATATAGTTCACAGGACTAAAGCAGGATGTAAAAGCTAAACTCTTCTACCACACGGTGGGAACCAACTTGAACACACCCCAGGGGCCAGAGAAACTGTTCCATATTCCAGGTGTGCGCGTGTGTGAGATTTTATGTAAATGAATTAACTAAAACCTCTTGAGTAAGGGGATCCACAGGACTGTTAAAAAAAATAATTTCAATTGCGGACGGATGTGTATATATGAGGAAAGATGTACGTGGCCTCGTAAAACAGGGAAAATAAATGGAGCACGATTGCTAAACAACAGGATTAGGATGACCAGATGTATGTCAGCAAGCGTGTACTAAACGTGGTAGCGTATGCATGTGTGGGAATCTGCTAGAAAACCACTAACAATGTGAGACTAACTTATTGCGTACTGTTATTTGAAAATGCGTTCCGAAGACGACGTTGAATCGTATATGTAAATGAGTCACCAGGGATTTAAACGGAGCAGAAAAGACGGTGAGAAAATAAATCCAATCATGTGCTGTTTGATAATAAGACAGTGAGTTCTGGTTTGTTGTCTACGCCTACTGCGACTGAGTAAACAACTAACTCTCATCATGACTGATCCGCGTCTGTTATGTGACATTGAGGCAAGGTAAGAATTTCTTCAAACCTTTTACCATTTGTGTCTGTGTCTGCTGGACTCTGGAAAGTACTTTAAAGTGTTAGAAATGTGATATATCTATACCACACCAAAACAAAACGACCAAAAACAGCTCGTGATTAGTGATTGACATGCGTTTCTGTCTGTACTCTCTCATGGGTCATCTTAACATTTTAGTTATACCACATTTTCTACTCGCGTTCTGTTTGTCCCCACTTAATGTTCCTCAATACTATCGTACATACGTTTTGGTGTGAATTTTTCACTTATTTCACTACTCCACCGTTGTTGCTGTTGTTTCTGTTATTTAAATCACAAATCTTCGTTGAAATTCTATAAAATAGCATCATTCAGGGGATATTACATATAACGGGTGTGCGTTTCTTTGGCGTTTCTGTGTGTGTGCTACGGCTGCGTCGGCTCATGTAATATGTATGCTCTTTTCAATCGCCTTTGTGTATGATGCTGCTGTGTGCGCCACAAGGGATAAGTGCCAAAGCTTTTAGTCTATCTCGCAAAGCCACAACAACAGTTGGACGCTACTACATCTACCCCTTGTTACTTGACTGACTTTAAAAGGGAAAGCGCATCCTTAACGCATGACTAGTGAGTGTCGTTTGGTTTTTTTGTGTAATTTATTTATCGCCTTATCGTTATCATAAAATCTTAAACATCCTTCTGAGGCCAAGAAACGGTAAACTACTTGCTGTGTGCTGAATACTGTACCTACATTTACTATACACATCGCCTACTGTCTTACTAATTGATCGTTGTCAACGTTGTTTGTGAAGCTGCAAAGCAACAATTCGCAATCAAGGCCCTAGTGCGATTTTGTTTTTTTTTTAATGCTCGTCCTTACTTCGTGCTATTCTTGCTTTAACGCGTTTTTGTGCATTTTGTTTTGTTTTCTAGAGCTAGAGAGCACACATACACACACGCATCTTACCAGGCATATATTTTTTGTACGAAAGACTTAGCGGGGTATATTGACCATTCCCACCCTTTATGGTTAAGCGAAATGTTTCGTCTCCTTGTTACGACTCTAGTTGTTCTGTTGCTGGTTGCTGCTAGAGCTTCCCTGCGCATTGTTAAACTGGTTGATGGCGACAATGTGTTTCTCCTCGTGGTACGTACGCAGTATGTGGCCCAGCACCGACGATGTATCGTTATCGCTAAGCCACATGCTCATCGTGGAAGAGTTGTCCAGCATGGAGATGAGGGCTGTTATAGAGATGAAACGATTACAACCAAAATAAAAACTCCTCTCTACTTCTACTATCACACTACACATACCAATGAACATCTTAGGGTTTCCTAGACTAATTTGTACTTGCGGTGAACCCATCAGTACACGCAGGATCGGCGATTCGGCTGGCAGGCCGTCGTACAAACCCTGCACACTTTTGGTCCGATTTCCCAGCAACCATTCACACTGGCAATCGAGGAAGAACCACATTACACATTAGATTAACAAAAGCTTTGCCTAGGTTAGGGGCAGTTTAAGGCACCACAATTGCAACTTACCGCAGCCGTTTGATTGTTTTGTGTAGCTATTAGCGCTTCGCGAACGTTTTCCTCTTCGAAACCCATTTCGGCGATGGAAGTCAACAACTCCGGCATAGGAACGACCGTTTTCTCCGAGTACAGGCGTACAATTTCCAGCAAGGCAGCAACATTTTCGCGCTTCATCTGGAGAGTAAGAATGTGAGAACCGTTTTAAACTGCTATACTATGGTTCAGGGTGTCGGCCGTACCGTAAAAGGATCACGTTCGTTGGAACCCTCTTCAAACTCTTCCTCGTCCACCGAATTCCCGACGGAAGAGGGCGTCGAAGCCGATCTACTATCACTGCCGGCGTTAGATTTCTTCCGTCCCCGGTGCAGGCCACTGACAGTGGGAGGACCACCGCTGGGCGATTCGTTAGCTGGGGAATTTGCACCGTGAATTTGATTCATCGTTGCAGCAGAGGTGCACGCAATCGCAGCGCTCTTATCACAGTTAAACAAACGCGCCGTACTATCATTCTGTATTAGCCAGTCCAGTGCCGCCGGGAACACATTTCTGCACGATCATTAGTAAGGGTGCGGGGAGCGTTAAATTAGTTTCCTCTTGCATTTCTTCTTCCTCAATCACACGCTACAGTCCAATCCAATCGATACTTACTTGGTAATTTGTAAGGCCTGATTAATTTTGTCCAATGAAAATCCCATCTCGAGCAGCGTTTCGACCGAGCTGATCTGATGGCGCTTCCGATTGATGAGCCGCTGGTGGAACAGAGCGATAAGCTTCTCGGCACACGGTCCCGTCCCATGCACGTAAGCGGACGCACGGGAAAGCGATATCATGATACGCCTAAGATCCTGCTGCAGCTGTAGCGTGAAGTGTGGAAATGATTGTACAACCGCGTGTATCTATGGCGTGACGTTGACAAAGCAGGATCTACTTACGTCCGACTGCAGCATGCCTAGGTTAAAGTTAACGGATGCTTGATTTATGCGTGACAGTGGTATGTGGCGCGTTGCAGCCAATATTTCAGCCGCCGATGGACCTTTTAGGCTTTCGTCAGCAGGCGTTGCATCGATACGCTTAGCAACGAGCAGGAATTCCTCTACAAAAAAAAAAAAAAAACGGAACTCACATAAATGGTATTCTTTTCACGCCAAAAATGGTGTCCACCCAACTGCTCACCTTCATCGTGTACATCGTCCCCGAGCAGATCGTCATCGCGGAAGATTCGCCGATTGTGGGACCGTATCATCCGGTACCGATCGGCCAGCTCGTCCAAATCGGACGAAAAGTGAGGCATCGTAAAGGCATTGCTGGCGAACTTTTCCAGCGCATACATCTTCAGCTGCCGGCCGGTTAGCGTGCGAAGCACCTCCACATCAACCATGCCTCCCCGTGGGCTGATAATTCGCAACGAAACGGAAGGCGTGGGGCTGTGGGCAGATGGGCCCGCCGCATCCTCTTGCGCTTCCTTGCGCGATGATCTAAAAGCAGAGTGTAAAAGGAATAGGAAAATTAAATATAAAATTCGCTCCAAACCCAATTCAGAAACCTTTCGATCGATTGTGCTGGGAATGCAATTCACGCTCTCCCTAAACATGAATATCCCAATTTATCGCCCAACCTCTAGGCACACATAACAGTCTATTCTTGGTTGGCTGTATTCAGAGGGCATAATGAATATTTAAACATCTTCACTGACCTATCGTCTACTTCCGAGGCGAACTCGGATGCGCACTGTGGTTCGCTCCAAAAACCAACGGAAGAAATAAAACCAAAGAGACGGGGATTGAATCAATAAACTAAACACTTACCTGCTCTTTTTACCATCTTTGCGCGATACGAACCACCATCGGAATAGCTTATCCATGTTACCACTTATGTATCCTTAGATCTTTTCTTTTTCTTCCCACTTACCTCGAGCGCCATGTTCCGCTGGTTGATGGCAACGGTTGCTGCGATAGGAGATGCCCCTTCGACGTCCGTTGCCCATGGCGATGCTTATGGCCGTGGTGACGTGATGCAGCAGCTGCCGCTGGCTGGTGGACGGGCGAGACGCTCGGACCGGGTGTCGTCGTACCGGACGACGGTTCTGGACCCGTGCTCGACGAGGCCGAACTGCAGCTGGACGTTCCGTCGCCGACACCGCGTGGTTGCGACTTGCGCGACTGTTGCCAGCGGGCGCGTCGTTCGGCAAACTTTTCACGCATCCATGGTATCATTTTACACCGATTGTGCCCGACTGACGGTACTCCGACAATCAATAATGGAAATCTGTGGGTAGCGCTGATGGCACTACTGCTGCTGCTGATCCTGCTGCTGGGACCTGGGGATCTGGGTCAAGCGCCATCCTGTCGCAATTATTTAATTACCCTGCATACGGTCGTATTTAACCACGCTGCACGTCCAAACATGTCTCCCCGTTTGTGGCTGCTGTCCTTCGTGTTGGGTGAGGTAGGTAAGGTACAATTTCCAACGGCTTTTATTAGCACACAACAACAACGGAACTACGGTTGCTGCTCCGACAACGACGACTATCTCGTTGTCGCGATTTCTATTGATCTAATGTGGTAGGGCTGTTTTTTCTCCTTCCTTGCCCCATTGACAGGACCTTCGCAGCATGCACGAGGAGAGATAATTTTGGTTTATGTTTTGGTTCTTGCGCGATAGCTACACGGATTCACGCGCAAACAATCATAGCACGGTGGGCGATCACACGGTCATGCCGATGGCATTAGAAAAGTATTGAATTATTTTTCAAATGGATGGGCTGATAATTTCCTTAAGGAAACATAGGGAAATAATCAATTAACTTGAGTTTTACTCAACTGCAGCATTTATATACAGATTTTTAATTATGGTAAAAGATAATAAGTGGTACGTGTATAATATATTATTACACGCTAGATTGAAACAACAGAATATAATATGGCAATATGGTAGATGTGCATTTCCAATAATTACCGAATAACGGATAGAATATGCACATGTTTTAACTGTCAGGACACTGCATGCTCTAGGCGTTTTGATCCTAATAAGCCAATTTTGATACTTTACACAAGAATCAATAGCAGGCAGCCTTCTCTCGTCGTCATAACGTTATAAATATATCATCTCACTTAAAGCTTACAAAGAAAACAAAAACTCTCTTTCTCTCAAGAATATTTGTGGTTTTAAGAAGTTTTATTCCTCCTTTTCACGTACACAGGCTTCACACAGTTACTCTCCTTTTCTGTCAGGGGATGAACGATGTTACGTTTTGCTCTTCTTCATGGTTGATACGCGTGCGATGCTCACTAATAACTACGACGAGGAACGGATCGTAGCACCAAAACGCGATCGATTTGCGACCAACCATCACCCCCATATTTCTACCAACACAGCACGAACACTGACACACCACAGAGCGCCATCGTTTGCCGCTGCTTACTTGGATTTCTTGTTCTTGATCTTCTTAAGGTAGAATTCAAGCTCCTTGCCTTCCAGGATGTAACCATCGGCACGGCCAACTTGTCCAGGACGGGAAGCGATACATGCTGTAAAGAGAGCGAATAGCGTGTTAAAATTGGATTTGTGTCTAGGGTAACATGAATTCCGTGCGCGTTTCGGTTCTTGAAGTATTCGTTTTGATCAGTGTAACTATGACGTTGATGGATCATTTCCCACTGTTGCCAGCGCAGGCGGCTCAGAACGAGCGTACCAACCGGAAAAATCTACGCCGAAGCGGTAGACCGTGAGTCTCATCTTCAAATCATCATTAAAACAAATCTTCGCATCCATATCGCGGAAACAAACCAGACACACATACAGCACACCCCACAATAAACCCATCAATACATACCGAGCAGACGACCAGAGTTGAACTGTTCTTCTACCGCAGGATCGATCTTAGCGTTCTTCTGGCGCAAGGTGTACTTCCGCTTGTTGCTCTTGCTGCGTTCCTTGGTCAACACATCCTCTTCGCCGGCCTTCTGCTCACGCTTCTTGCCGAGCGGCAGCAAATAGTGGCTTTCGTACCATTGACGGAAGGGCGAGGCATCGATAACGATGATCGCGTTCTTCACCAGCGTCTTGGTACGGACCAGCTCATTGTTCGACGCGTTGTACACGACATCGATGATACGTGACTTGCGGGCCATACCCTCCGATCCCCAGGCAAAGTTGCCCGAGTCCAGACGGAGGGCACGGAACTTCCTGTTACCACCACGGGTACGCACGAAGTGGACACGAGTTCCACCAATCTAAAAACAGAACAATATAGCAAGTTACAGCTATGCCACTGACAGAATGCGAGGATCATATGCACTTACCTTGGTGTTGGCGGCCGGGCGCCCTAACTCATACTTCCTCTTCTTGCGGATGGCGGCCTTCTTGCCACCAGTGGCCCGCCTCTTATGATAGCTATCGCGGCTAATACCTGTAAACAAAAGTCAAAAACCAAGAAAACGTCCATTAACATTTCAACCCGGCACTAGGATGCACCCAACACCTCCCCGGTATGGTATGCTACACAGCTGCAGCGGCATACACGAGCTCCAGAACACAAATACATCGGAAAACGTGGACTTTTCTCGCGAAGAAATACACTGCACAAACCGTACGTTTACAATTCGTTTCACTCACTTTGGATGCTACGCTACGTTTTGCACCCTGGGACAGCAAGCCGCACACTTTTCCGATGCATTTTCGTTTAATTTCGAGCCCATTTTTGATAGACACAGATAGGCGCCGACTTACCCATTTTGATGTGTTGATCGGGAAAGAAAGAGCTACACCGGAAGAGCTATAGTGGCAAGCTTGGCGTTTGACGTTTGACATAACATCGCACGGTACTGCCAACATTGACACTCGGTAGCTGTCAAATGGAATGTGGCGATGTGACTGGTATAATGAGGGTGTTTAAATTTGTTTGTATCGTTGGAAATCGATGGTTATGAACTGTTAAATTTTATTCGATGTGCGAAACTGCAATATAAACCACAACCACATATAACCAAATAATAACAATATTAAAAATATTATCTACACCTTATTTTGCACTTCCTGATGATAAGTGCTTTGAAGATATTAGAATTAGAATAGCATAGAATACACTTTTTCACAAGTTTCTATAAAACTGTGTGCATACATGAAAAGAAAACAGCAAAGCAATATGTTCCATACAATAACGTTTATTGTTGTTTATCGTGTAACTGTGTGCCTATTTATATGTTTTTTTTTTATTTCTCAGTTTCATTCACTTGATTGGCCTGCGCTGAGTGACGAAATATATTACTCGTCATTCCTTTCATGCACACGACCAATCATACCTCTCTCGTCCATTACATTTGCCAATTTGTTTATCTTATTTGAATGTAGGGAGCTTTAGATTTGAAGGATTCGGATTTGTTTCACTCAATTCGTTGACCGATTTTCCACGGAAAAGGATCTTAAATGATTTACAATCGCGCAATACACCTCCTACTACTACTGTGTTTTCATTGCGAAAGAGAAGAGCAATAGAAACATCCCGAACAGAAACATTATGCTGCAGAGCACAAATAGACAACTATGTATGGTTGAAAATAATCACGTATCGCTTGCTTCTTTGCCTATTACACGCTTTTTCGTGGTAAATGTCTCTCTAATTTAGCCGTTGTCGTTATTTAACGCTACAATCACATATTCAGCTTTAGGTTTCTCTCTGTCCGTCTTATACTTTCGAGGTTATAATATGCTTTAATGTCTAACTTTTATAAAGTTTCAAATCCGATAAAATGATTCAAGATTGATTGTTGTTGTGGTTGTTGTAAAACTGACTATAACTAACAATCATAACAAAAACGTTAAGCATTAAGAATTAAAAAAAAAAACAAAAAGAGATGGTGCCATACATGCTAAGCCGCGTGTGTATGTGTTTGTGTGTGGTAAAGAGGTTACGAGAAGAAATAATATACATGAGGCATCTTTTAAAAGGGGATAGTGTAGTGATTGCCCTATAAAGGACAAAACGAAATTTGTTTACAATTAATTAGATCAAAATACTTGTTCAATCAAGCTAAGATGGAACCCTTATCATCGTGAGGGCTACAGACAGACGTTGATAATAACTGGTCAAACGTGGTTAATCGTAAAAAAAACGTTAATCCCTATTTTGTTGTTATTGTAATACAATGCTAACAACTTTAAATTTATAGACGCGTCGTATATGTACTGATGTTTAAATATAAAAAAACACACACACACATATGAGGCGAGACGACTCTGTTCCTTTCTGTATGCAACAACTATAAAGTAACTTTCATCATGTTCACATGTTTTCCTGCTTGGATTATGTCTTTTCCTTTTTTCTGG
>KB682735.1:0-15916 GCA_000349165.1 Anopheles christyi | reverse complement strand
ATTTTTATCACGCTGTAAAATCACTTCAAATTTGTATCTATGTTTTGTTATAGGATTGCTTTTTCATTATAGCAATATCTTATCAGGTTTTTTAGTTGGATGTCGTATAGTTGGTATTATTTACGAAACAAAAACGATTTTTTAAATTTATATTTCTCAAGATTTCGGTTTATTTTTCAATTCACGCTATTAATTTGTTTCAATTTATGTTTCAAAAGATTTCGGTTTTCTCAACTCAAAGTGATTCAAATTGATCAAGTAGGGGAATTTCCAAATTATTTTCCTTTCTGCACAATAGTTTAGTTTCTTGTTTAATATTGTACTGAGAGTGCAATCTTCGTTCAATGTAGAAAAGATTAATTTGATGAGACAATAGGTATACTAATACTTTTTTGCAGTTAATTGAGGAACCATGTGTCTAAAAAACAAGTGAACATAGATGTTATAATGTTGAAATAAATGTTTAAAAGAAATGTTGATTGCCAACTTTTCTTTTCTTTATTCAATAGTTATTTGGTATAACCATTGAGCATCTTCTTTCTTTCATTTATTTTGTTGCAATTGTTTTCTTGAAGTTTTATTTTCATTTTCTTCACATTTTATTTTACCCCTCATTCTTTTTCCCGCGTTAAAATGCGGTAAAACGGTGTAGCAATCTTCCTTTTTTGTGCTGTTCCGCGATTGTCTCCCGTCCGCCGACTCCCAATCTTCATGAAAGCATCTAGCATTACCCGAAAAGCTCTCCAGATGCGTCTCTGGCGGAAGCATAAAAAAAGGGGAAACTGAACCGACACTCAACCTAGGGTGACCGGGTGCCTGTTGGGAGGGAAATTGCTACTCACCGGCGATTTTCTTACCATCGTGGTGTCGTTTACCAAAGGATCGTCTCAGCGAGTCAGCTGCTAGAATGCGGTAAACGCTCTCCGTAGAAAGACATAAGAAGACATTAACCTGGACAAGATAGATGGATGACTTCAGGGTAAATAATAGAGGGTAATTGAGGTGAAATGAAACCAACTCTTGCCAGAAACGTATGCTCGAGACGTGAATACCCCAACCGTCGATGGTTTGCTTCCCCGCATAGTATCAGGTGAGGAATCGTTTGGCACTTGTGAGGTTGAGTTGCCGTAGCAGTCTCGTCGAACCAACCGCAGCGTTTGCGAACAATTTTTGCTATTAGTCTTCTTCTCTGCAGTCCTTTTGTTTCTGGGACAGATTTTTCCATCCGCTTTCCATCGTGGGTGATGTGTTGGATTTAGAGGGGGTTTTTTTTCTCTTCCTATAGTTCGTTTGGTTGGAATTGTTCGCTTTCGTCAGGTACAAACTGTCTCTCATGCTTACAGTTCGTGCATTGTCTATCATCGTGTCTTGCTATATGGGTTGGGTTTTTTTTTCTCACAAAATTGCGAACAGCACACAAGCGGGGAACGCTCACCATCAGCTGCCAACGGACGCTCGCGGGTATAATGGCACACATACTGGAAACATAAGTCATGCGTTAACAGTCAAATGTTTCGCACGAGAACAAAAAAATGCTTAAAATATTGCATATGAGACTGGGTGTAAAAATGCGATAAGAGTTACGATGGTAGTGTGAAGATCAGTATAAAAATATGTGCTTCTGTTGGAACAGATTGCTTCGCAAGCATGGTATATGTTTGAAAGCAAAAATCTGTTTCGTCGGGAGCAATAATTTTCACTGCATTTTACTACACAAGTATTCTGGAAAAATTGCTGCATTACGGGTAACGCCATTGAATATTCTGAGAAATGTATTATTACAATTTTAAACTTTACATCTCCCTGCTCAACATTATGATAATGGTCCCACCAGTATACTCTATGTAAGGTCAAGAGGGATCAAAACTATCTTATGATATTTTTTATGTTAACAACTATTCTATAATTATAGTTTAGTAAAAAAAAATCATTCGACCAAAAGGGCTACCACAAAGAACGTAAACGGATAGAAAAGCTAGTACAACTAATAAGATTTTAAATCATTCTTTGATCACTTTAAAATAATTCACTTAACTGAAACGATTAAGAGAGAGAAAGAGAGGAAGGTTCATGCACATTCAAAACTGGAAGTTAACATTAAAACCGGTAGTATACTTAAATAAACCCGTGCTTTCAATGCAGCAGAAGAATAAACATGCTTATAATTTAATAAGTTTAAATTTTTTCGATTTGGCTTTTATGGTACATTTCAATTGATGTTTCATGTAGCTTTTTTTTGTTGAACAAATAAATAATTCTTAACTGGAGACATAAGTTCCCAGAATGGTTTAATAAAGTTATTGTAAAACGCTATACTTGTTTTTTTTTTATACTTTTGTTCCTGGTTAACATTCCCTTTTCCTCACCACTTCAATTCAACGATCAATGTTTCAAAAATCAAAAACGTTATTGCAATTGACACGTTCATCTTACTCACCTGCTACCCGTAGATTGATTTGGGAACGATGCGAAAGAAATGTTCAATCTGGCAAAAAAACCAGCATGTGCGAATACCTCAGCTTGAAACATGTTCGGTTCTCATTCTTTTAAAAGGCAAAGCTTCTTTCATCGTCGTATTGGTGCTCATCATTCACAAAAGCATGTACCGTATGCTAGGAACTCCAGCAAGTAAAAAACACCGCCCATAGCACTAGCAAGCTCCGTCAGACAGACAGACAGGCCCATTTAACACAAACACACTCGCACACACATGGTGTGGCGGGTGAAGCAAACCACCCAAGCGCACTCTAATGTATCATATTTCGATCTAATCTGCATAAATCAATAATCCATATCTTCGATTCCAACCGGATCGTGGTGGCTTTGCAAAACCCCTAGCTTTTCCAACCCCTGTCCAAGTTCGCATCGGTTTGGCAGCGGGAGCACCTTTTCCCGATGGCTTTTTATTTGTTTATATATTTATGTGCATTCCAACCGGCTGGCTCAGTACGTGCGGGGCCCATTTTGCACGTACGGCCCGTGAAATATCGAACCTGCCGGTGGAGTATGAAACACACGTCTATATATTGAAAATATTGATATGAAATAATATCTCTCCCTTTGGCACGATCGTACTGATATCCTTCCCCATCCTCCAAAACATGCCCCTTCCTACTCCGGATCGCCGAAAAATCCATACACAGTTGATCGAGTATTGGAAAAGCAGGCCTTATGGCGATATTCCTTGTTTGTCCCATATTTTTTTTTTACTCGTGTAACAGCAAAGCTTTCACTCTTGTTTATTTCGGAGCACACATTTATGAAACTCACATATATTGCTAGCTTCTTTCCTTACCAATACCGCACTCTCCCCCTCTTTGTGTTCGATGCTTGTAGGCAAGCAGTCAAACGTATCAATCGCAATTCACACTCGGTGGTTCACGTTGGCCAGGCATAGTGGAAACCGATGGTAGTAAGAGAAAAAAGGCACTTCTGTTCAATAAGCATTGACAAATCAGGTACGTATGCAAGCGCGTAAAAGATCGATAGTTGATAACAGAAATCGTGCCAATGCATGGTTGAGTATGTTTAGAGCAGTTATTGAATGTGATGTGAAAGATGCTGGATAATGGATTTATTAGGCAAATTGAAGAATTTTTACATAATTTAAAGGTTTTGTCGCGGTTTTTTGTGTTTTTGTTTGGTGCAGAAGATTACTGAGTATTTAAAACATTAAAATTAAATTTAAAAAATGAATACTGTATGTACCTTCTTAGCAGTAAAAGCAAATAAAAAAGCAGACTTAAGTTATTAAAGAGTCGATCAGTCGTGAAGCGAAAGCAGAGATCGTAAAATTCATGGAGTAACAAAGATAAAATTTGAGGGGGTGTTAGCGATTTTAGTAAAACTATAACATGCATCCTTTTTGAAAATTCTTCTTTTTTTTGCTGTAAAAAGTAGCTCAATTTCGTAATAAAAGTTGATAAACATCTTAACTCAGCGCTTAACTAGCTTCTAAAGTAAGTGTTGGTAAAGTGTAAAAAAAAAAACTATTATGCTTTAACAATACCTAATTGTTAGCTTTAAATAGTTTGTTCCTATTGATAAAGCTATTTAAAACATCCACAATGGAAGCATATTCGCTTTTCTTGCGGATTGTGTAGCTAATTTCGAAAGAAACATAAGAAGATGGCCTCTTTATACAACCATACGATCGTGTAAGCATCCGTCAACTAAAAAAAACAC
Source organism: Anopheles christyi (assembly GCA_000349165.1). Taxonomy (NCBI): domain Eukaryota; kingdom Metazoa; phylum Arthropoda; class Insecta; order Diptera; family Culicidae; genus Anopheles; species Anopheles christyi. The sequence continues at coordinate 11,731 of KB682735.1, read as the reverse complement.
ACTTCAAGATCTATAAGAGGTGGAAAAATCGTAAGCATTAGACTGTCATTTTACATAAAAAAGAGAGAGAGAGGGAGAAAGTGAGAAAGAAAGGGAGAGCGATATGAAACAGTAACATCCTTCAAAACACGTTCCTCATCATGGTGGAAACATGAGAACATAATAGGTAATCGCGACGAACAAGCTCGTGTCGTGAGTGTGTTTGTGCGCGGTACGTTTGAGCAAGTTTATTGATGGCGAGGTTATCACTCACAAACAGCACTAGAGTGAAATCTTTCCTCTGGATGCTGAATCTGTCGCACTGCCATAGGCATTGGTGAATAGGTTGCAAAACCGACTCAGAAAATGGGGGAACCAATCTCCAAGCCTGGTTGGCAACCTGTTATAGAGAAGATTTATTTTGACACGTTCGCCTGTTCGCCGAAGCCTCGCACCAGTTGAAATGAACGCTCCTTCAACTCAATCGTTCTCCCGCGTAGGCCATGAAAAGATGGTTAGCATTGCTAGCACCAGCTTTACAAGGCGAGAAAAGTGTTGCTATTTGTTTTGCTTGTGACGTGTGAGGACAGCTATCTGGTGGTTAAATTTCTTGCGCGAGTTGAGGTTTAGAATAATGTTATCAATCATAAGTTACCCAACGCAAGGCCGAATTGAGGAAAGTGTGAATGAAGATGGCATAAGAGGCAAGCGGTTCTTTTATCATGCAGGATTTTATTGCAGTATTGCGTATTTTAAGAATACACACAAAACAATTATAAACCTAAATATAAATTGTTATTGAGGGGATAGAAGTAATTGTCATTGAACCGATTGATTTTTTAACTCGTTTATAAGGTATTTGTTATGACACAAAAATAAGTTTATGTTTTAGAATGCAAATGCTTTATTTGTTTCTCGTTCATACATATTATTAATCCAGTAATTGTCACTTTTTCATGCTTAAATTGTATTATTGTAACATGTTTTTATACATATTTTGAAGAATGTTAAAATATAAGTTTAGGTTTTGCAACCGAATTGTCAACTAATAACACATACTTTACCATACTAACATACACAAATAATATGTTGAAACGGCAGGCTCGCCTGAATTTTGTTAACATAAGCTACTAACAAGATGCAAAATCATTCTATCGATAATTACATACCGATTTAAAAGCAATAGTTATTTTATTGCTTTAAGTCGTATCTTGAGGACCAACTTAAAAAGAAGCAGTTCAGCAATAGCAATATATAAAATTATTTGAAACATTGCTTTGAGATAAACTGCTATTCACATACAAACATTATTAATCTCTTTCTCCAGAACTCGATTGTCTTTTGCAGTTAAAATGATCAAATCGTCCAACGCACTTCCTCGGAGAAAATTATTTGCCCTATTAAATTAATCAGTTTCGTTTTCCCATATTCCGTGTTCAGTTTCATGGCGATATACCAGTTATCGGTACCGAAGATACGGTTTTAATTGCATTGCCTTTAAGTAGCTGGTCGTGAATACCAACATTAAACTGCATATTATATCAGCACCGATACAATTTTCCGCTGAACCAATTGAGTCTGTTTCGAGTGTCACTCATAAACAAAACCAACTTCGCGTTCTGCATTCGCAACTTGAGTAGCACCCAATATATTTTAAAATAAAACAGGTTGAAAACATTAAGCTTTCATTGAAGTTTTTATCAACATTGAGGTTTATCAATTCGAGTGACCACAAAAACCAAACGTGATCTGAAGAAGGTGAGTCAGCATGGCACGTATGAAATAGAATACACGGATCCGAGGATGTATGTACAAGCTTAGGATTTTATGCGTGTGTGACAGTAGTGGGCATCAGTGGAGGTGGAAAGAATCGTTCGCGCTCATGTCGCGTACCCTGTTGCAAATTATTTGCATATATTCCATGCATTTATAATGCAAATTTACCGTTATCATATTATTTGTACATATGTGCGGAGTGTTACTATTATTATTGCCTTGCTCACTGACGAATATAACTGGTGAAAGGGAAGATGGAAAAACCACAAACCAACACACCCAATGTACCGGTGCACACTGGGCAATTTGAAATGGTGTGGTACGATTTTCCCAATCACTGAGCTCACCTAAGTAAGGACGTGACTGGACGTGAAACATTTGAGGTACTGTCTGTGCTCTTCCCCTTGCTGAGCCTCGGATGTTTTTCACGTTACTTCAGCCAATGGAAGCTTTACAGTCAGCAGTATGAATTTTCTCCATATGCAACAAACTGGGTGAAGCCTTTTGAAGGTTGAAAACGATGAAGTTGAAATGCATGACATTTAGTGCAATTGCTTCGTTATTTCGACATTTCCGGTCATACCAGGTGGTGCCCGAATGCATTCAGTGGTACATTTCAATAGATGTTAAAACAAAGGGTTATGAAAAATATGCGTTCATCAAGGGACACTGCTGCTATGTGGTACGTTGGGGAAGCAACAGATTATGAGAGGATTTGGTTTTTATGGAAATGCCTAGATGGTTTGTCTTGGAGAGGAAGTAGAAACCAATGGAACACTACCACTCGATTAATTGTGTGTTTTATAAAAAGTTACATAGTCGAAAAGTTTTACGCTGTAGAAAAACTCAAACAGGCTGGATTTGTTTTGACGTTATGAGGTTCAATGTAGCAATATGGCCTAACATGGTCTAACATGGTTCATAGTTTTTAAATCTTGTTCTTTCCTGAGAGTTCAAATAATGATAAGTATTGATCCTTACTTGAACTATTCTAAAAATCTTCCACCAAATTTTTTTCTTGAATTTTATTTATAAAATTATAGCATTTTATCGATAAACCTGAACACATTCTTATTAATATGAGTTTAGATTTAACTTTTTATCTATAAAAGAGGATTACATTCATGTTACACAAAATGTTTTGCATTCATCTGAAAACATCCTTAAAATAAATAAATATAAAAATTTGCCTTAAAATAAAGAAAATTGCAAATGATTCAAAAAGATATAAAAACTTAGTGCATAATGACCGAAACGTAAGAAATACGTCTAATTGTTAAATATGTTCCAACAACCAACACATACATCATAACGCTTTATCGTTTTCCAATGAATGGCGAGCGCCTCGCGTCATGAAGCCATACTGTCAAGTGAAAACCTTCCCGCTGCTCGTCAAAGTGAAAATCCTTCGAAATAACTTTGACGAACTGTTCATGTGTGGGTGTATGTGTGTGTAGGAATGCTTTGATCGTGTTCTATTTCCGTTCAGTGATGCTTATACCAACTTCAGTGTGGCTTCCTTCCACAGCATGCAGCAGTGACGGTTTAGTGACGCATAAACATGACAAACGAAGGCTTTCGCAGCAGACACAAGCTAATCTCGGGAGAGGAAATGCCATCGAGACACGCGATGCATATCAGTAGTCAACGCGCCACACACAATGATAAGCCGCTTTTACTTTCTTCCGTCGTGTCGGTATCGTCTTCATTGTGCTGTATTATCCAGATTTGCAGCAGATTTTCTTCCCCCGGTGAAGAACGATGAAGAATTCATGGAAACATCTCATCGGAGTAGAATAAAGAACAGTTCTCTATGACATCAGCTGCTGTGTGAGTGAGTCGTAGTTCGTTCATGCACATGCAAGGTGATGTGTGAAATTTAGGATTTGATTTTTTTTCTGTCTAGTTACGCGCATTCGCTGGAAGAAATTTAGCGAGCAAACATCAAACGGAATGAATTATACATACTGGAGTTCAGAAACACAAAGCAAAGCTTGACTTTAAATGGTTGTGGCGGTTCACGGGATGCCTCGTAGATTGGTTCGCTTGAAGGAAATAGTGAAAAATAATTGTGGCGTTTTGAATCCATCAGAAATTGAAGACATTTTGAAGCAATTTAAGAGCAAATTTAAACAGAAGAAAAATCTTTTGTTCGCTCGACTAGGTTTTGGCCTTATTTTAATATATAATTCATAGCTTATTGCCCATACTAGAGAGTGAGAGCATTACTAAAAGCTCAGCATACGATGCAATTTAAAAATGAGTTCAAATTACGCTGATATCTTCAAAATGCATCAGGATTCAGGTGTACTAAAATATGTACTAAAAAAACACATCAAATATATTTTTTTCAATCCAAAATTTGTTGCTACTCCTACCACATTTCATTGGCAAAGTTTACGCAAAAGTTCTACCAGTTATCACACTATTACGTGAACAAATCAATCCTTAGAGAATCGTTCAGATTTGCGACAGAAATGATTGAATTTACAACTTTTTCTCAACATGCTCGCCATCGAAACCGGTGTGACGTGTTGCTGCAATTTCATCATACCCTAAACTAACATCATCAAGCAAGCAGCCGTTTTTCTGTGTACTGTACGTGTTTTTATTTTTCCTCGGCTACATTTTTGTACGGGCAGCAAAAGTTTACCAGAACGCTAGTCAATATACCACTGGGGGAGCATGAAAACACACGAAAAACTATTAAAAGTTATGACAGAAACAGAGTTTTGCAGAATTCATCTGCAGCAATGCGATTGGAGAAGAAAGTCTTTGCTACGGAAAGAAATTCAAAAGTAAACGACAAACAATTGTTTCAATCATTCTGAGCTGTATTGTTTTATTCTGCTGTGGCATCAAAACAAAAAAATAAACGTCTCTAGAAAAAAAGGTTTATCGCAATGGAACAGTGTTTTTTGATGCAAAAAGATAGCAAACTGGGAGGAAATCTACAAAACGCCAACGGGAAATGTCGAACGTGCCATTTTTCTAGACTTCATTTTTAATGAGAAACAAGTACCGTTTCGCGTCCTAGAAACACACTTCAAGCCGTACACTAAGCCACCATAACGTTTGCACAAAGATCACGATGCCGCAAAATGACGCCAATATTATGATCTCTCTTACGACGCGCCAGAGGATACCGTATGCTTTGTTCGGAATAGGGGTTGAGTAAACGGGCCAAGCAGGCCGGGCAACCGGGAGTTGGTACATGGAGCGACAAAATGCAGCAGACGATGGCATGTTGGCGTTAGGGCGTCTTTCCTGTACCAAGGGCCAGATGAAGTTCTCGATGGATGAAGTTATGCAATAATCGTTAGCGAAATCGGACGCACGGAGAGAAATAAAACTAACGCGCCACGGTCCGACGAACGTTGCAGACGGTTTTAGAAGCAGTAGGACTAAAAGTTCATCGTTGCAAAACTGGAAAACTGTCCCAGCAGGAATGGAGGGAGGTGGCGAGTTAAGGGAGAAATCATAATCTCGAAAATTCATAAAGTTTTCATTTTAGATTTTCATTAATTTCCAATTTACAGTACCACCCGAAAACCGTGTCCGGCCGATGGAGAAACGTCTCAAGATTGCAAAACCGATGTAGGCGAGTGGGGTGGAGTTTACATTGCATTTAACGGTGGACGCGTTTGGAACCAACGAGATACATACTCCAGACAGTGGGTATGACTCTTCTGTCTACGAATAAGACGATGTTCGCAAGATGAATTTTCACTTGATGAATTGTTTTCAGACGAAGTAGAGTTAAAATATTAGGGACGGGTAGAGTAGGTTGAGTTCACAAAGAATTCATTGCCAGGGTACATGTTTCGTTTGTATTTATTTTAGCTCATGGTGAATCCTGGTATGCATTTTTAATGACTTAAATTGCTCTTATTAATGTTTTTATTTTAAACCTGATTTTTCAACGATTTATACAACCGAGTATATCTGTAATAATTTAGAAACTTCATCCTTGCTTTAATATTTAACTCGGCGATATTGAAAGCAGGTATATTGTGAACATGCATGCTTGAAAATTAAGTGTTTTGAAATAGCGTAAGTACTTAAACTTTTGCTAATAGATTTTTGAGCAAATAGTGCTTGAAATAGCATCATTGACACTGTAAATATCCATGCAGAATTAATGATTTTTTAAATGATTTTTGTTATGTACAAAACAAATCTGCAATTTTTTATCTGTGCTATTTTCCTTTGTTCTTAAAAATTCCCTTTACATAAAATTCAGATGAAAGTTGTTAAAAATAATATATCGGCGAATACGAAGTAAAGAAATTGAAATGAGGTCGCAATTTATATAAAACGAATTAAAATTTAAAGTATCAATAAAAAATTTTAATAAAAAGAATATTTTTTTCTCCAGAAACTACACCATTACAAAATTTGTACGACTAACGTATTCTTAAAAAAAATGCCTTCCTTATCAACCATATCCCATATCTTAAAAAAATTAAACATTCCTTCTTTCTCCTTCCAACGTACGCTCACATCGACAAATCGCTCCATTTCGTAATTGGCCAAATGCGATAAACTGTTGGCAAAACAAAGAGTTACTTACCCGAGCCAATAAGGAAAGACGGAAGCGAACCCGAAGTCGTCAGGTTTTCAGCCATGCCTCGTACCATAAGTTGGAAGCTGAAACATCAAACGGAAAAGAAAGCAAAGAAAAACCACCATCACTCCCACTATATGTACCCCTCCCCTGCCTTCCCACGCTAACCAGGAAAAAGTTACGCTGAAACATAACGAAAACTTCTGTCAGCTTCCAGCTGGGCTCTTGGGCTTGCTGTTTGGGCCACTTTTGCTTCGTCAGTCGAACGAGACGAATTGGTTTGGAAACAAACAGAACCGGGTGCAAAGTACTAGAAGAAAAACCGTTCTCAAAAAAAAAGTATCGCAAACAAACTCGGGACGAGGAAAAAAGCCAACAAAAGAAGAAGAAAGAAAAAAAAACAATGGAAATCAAACGATCTAGGCGGAAGCAAAAACAAAGACAACACATCTAGCAGTTTCCTAAGAAAAGTAGAATAGAACATGGAACATGTAGGAGCAGCAAGCCTTGAATAGAGAAAGAGAGGGTAAACCCCAAGAAGGGCACCAGTGTGCGATGGAATCGAAAAACTTTCCAACCTACCCGGCATGAATATATCCTCTGACCTCCATGCCGAAAATCGACTCCTGTAATGCGACCAGCCTGGGTGGAGTGAGGTGAAAACCGCCAATGAAGAACTTCCCGGATTGTTGTAAAAAGTACACATCCGAAAGGAAAACACTTCCTCCTTCGGTTTTGGAATTTTTCAACACCGTTCCACCGGTTGCCTCACAATTTCCGCAATCGGGTGGGAAGCAACTAGGCAGGAGATCAATAGCACCACGATAATGGTTGTGTATTGGTGGCCCTCCCTTAGACCTTTCTTCAATTCTTCCCCAGCGCAACCGTGTACGTCGCGTGAGATTAAAGTATTGAACAAACGAAAAACGTGCGGTAAGGAGAGGGACCGTATGCTCAACCCCGTGAAGATTTATGGGAACTCACCAGAGTCGATCTATCTTTTTAACGTTTGAGTTTGTGTGTGTGTGCATGTGTTTTTGTTGCTTTTTAGTCATGGCATCCTCCAAGCATGGGAATCCGATGGGAGATTTACTTTACTTTTTTGCTTGCCACTTCCCACAATTCCTCCCACGCTCGATGTTAACGCTCGGCAAAGATTTTGCCCAATTGACAGAACGGTGGAAAATTTATTGGGACTTTCGATTCGATATTCGAAATCGTTGTGGGAGTTTTTTATAACTATGGTTTCTTTTTTCTCGGTTGCTCTAAACGACTTTAAAAAGAGAAGGAAGCGCACATAGAAGGAAAGTAGAAACCAAACGGTAAAAAAAAATTACTCCTACTCGTACCAAAGACCAACGAAATGACACTGTTTGTCGCAAAATGGTAGGAAAGCCGAGAATTTTTTACAAAACTGCTTCAGTAGGAAGCTTAGCTGTTAGAACTTACAAGAACACCTATCCGTTTTTCCTCCCGGAAGTTGTGGATGTTGAAACCATGAAACCTAAACAGAATGATGGATGTAAGGTAAAGAGTGCGTACAAGTTTATGATGGGTTGTAAAATTAAACGATCTTCGAATGGTAATTTGCTACAGATGCACTAAAGAGACGAAATGTCAAAAATACTGAGTATTTACTCAGTATTTTCGCACAAGAGGCGTGTCGCTCTGACCGAGCTGTCCTCTAGTAGTATGGGTTGACTATCTAGTTACGAGTTAAAATTATGTTGCTGAAGGCTTATAAAACTGGCCGTTGAAAAAAAAAGTCGAAACCTCAAACACATTTAAAGGCAAAACATAGACAAGAGTTTGGTTGTGTGTTCCAGGATAAACGTGTTAATATGTTTTGTAATAATTGTACTGGTGAGGACAAAAAAAAAAAAAACGAATATGAATGACAAATGACCAATAGTGACAATTATACCCTGTTTTTGGGAGATTCATCAATGCACCGACTTGAATGAATCAAATACATATTTTTATAAAACCTAACTGAGAAGGATTGTGAAAAGGAGACATTTTAATTAAATGTTCAATCTTACTTCAAAAAGTGTAACTGAGTAGTTGTAACCTGTAATGACACCACTTTTTAAAGTAGAATAATAAATTAAAGGGGAAATATGAGTTTGAAAGCCAAGTTTTATGGAATTTTAGATTAAGTTGACGATTTTTTGAAAAAAATCGAATTTAACATCAAAAGGAGGAAAACTACTTTTATTATTTAAATGATCTGCAAAATCAAAATGTTGTTAAAAGTACTTTTAATTTATTTTACTTAATATCATACTACAAAAATATATTTTGCGGTTGGCTTTTGTGTTTTTTTTTTCTAAACTTTTGTTTGTTTTAACAATTTATTGTTGTTTCCTTTGGTAAGTTTAAAAACGCTTATGTCATCAGGCTCGATGATGGCCTTCAGCATTCCTGCTTTCATTACACCCCCGATACAAAGGCTTCTTTATGGATGAAGTTCTTTCATTTGGTTCATAAAAAAAATCCTATTTTGCATTTCTCTCCCCAAGCACTCTCCTCTAATCTCATAATGCTTGTGTGGTTTGGCAAGCGATGTAAAATTCTCATTAACTTTCGTCCAGACAATATTAACTGTCCCACCATTACGCCAAAGCTGGTCGAACTCCGAATGGACTCTTAAATTTTGTCCATCAAACACCATCCGCTTAGCAGCTTAAGCTGTTGAAATACGGCGCAAAAAAGGCGAATAAAACTCCAACCTGCTGGAACCTATCTTCCTGTGTCTGCTGCTCCCATCCCAGCGGATTAACAACGTTCCAATCGATCAGAGAGCCAAAACTGTCCCCGAAGCTGCACGACAGTGAGGGAAAGGGGGACATAAAATTTACTATCATGCTTTCCCAATCGCCACGAAATGGTTTAGCTGTCGCAGCATTAAAAAAGGAAAATACAGACACACACACACACACACACACACACACACACACACACACACACACTTTTTGCTAGTGAAATAATAGAAAAGGGAAGCGGAAACGGCCGCTCATCATATTACGCTACAACCGTGATCGGGTGGTCAGCTTTGAGAATTTCTGTGGCTTTCGCTTTCACACCAAATGGTCGGAAATGAGAATTCCGTTGTCCGCTGCCGGGATGATAGCTTCAGTTTCAAGAAAGCCCACCCAACACCCATTTTGATTGTGAATCGTTTCCGCCTGTCCGCTGTCGATTCGTCTCTATCGTTCCCGGTGGATACCACATGTGGGGCGAACGATTAAACGAATGGTACCGTTTGGTTGGGCTATTATATCCTTCCTACATGCTCATCTGGAGCTACGGGATCCGATAGAGTTTTATGTACGTTCGTACGCCTTTACCACGATCGCCTGCTCTCGGTGGACGCACGTCCACTTTTTTCACATTGCCCGCTAACGCCAACGCAATGTTGGTGGCATCGTTTTCGCTTGTTAAAAATCCATCCGAAACAAAGAGGAAACAGAGAAACGAACATTGAAGCCGGGTAATTTTAACGATAAGAGGATAGTTTCATTAATGCTGAAACGATTTACACAAAGACCTTCCGTGCCGGTATGTTTCCTGTTCACACCACTAAGAGCGGCCATCTCTGGGGATTTTGAGGAAAAAAAAAAAATGGAAGCAATCTCGGTGGATTTGTTTAACACTCTTTCAAGCGTCTTTCTCAACACCGGAGGTATTGGAAATCGATTAAAAAAAACACTGTTTTTTTTATTCACAGAAATTGGCTCCACTTTTTTCAAAGTTAAACAAATTGAAGAAATTCTCAGTATCTCGAGGAAAACGTCCGCAGCGTCATACACTCTGCAAACCAACAAATGAACAAGAAGAACCAAAAACCATCCTTCTTATCGTAACATTTATCGTACGAGTCGAAGGACAACGATGCCACACGCTCACAATGTCTGCGGTCTTTTCTTTGTCATGTTTTGTGGTGCCCGAAAGCGATAAAGACGGAAGATGACCGATGACTTGGTGGCGGTTTGCCTGATCTTTCCCATCACTAATCCTTCCGCAATAACACTCTCCAACGACCAGCGACTGATTTAACCTCTTGCATCTCCTGCATTTATCAGCAAGCGGTTCACTTTCTTTTCACGGCTTTTCCATCCGCAAACAGGTTCCTCCCTTTGTTCCTTTTGAGGAAGGCGCCAATGTAAGAGTGCCGCAGTGTGCGATTACCTCCTGTATGACACCGATCCTGTGTACGTGCCGGATAAGCTAACAGGGGATTAGGGTATTACCGCGCGGGCAGGCAAACCGACAATTGGCTAGAGAAGCGCAACCTGGGATGTCCTATTACTGGAGCTGGTGCTAAATCCTGTCAGCTGAGACTAGGGCATGCCGTGCCGAATGCTTTCTCTTCAGCTCACGTGGCTGTCATTTCATTCTGCTTCTTTTTGAGCTTTCTTTTTGAGGTATGTGTACACATGCTTTTTTTTATGTGAAATCGGTATACTGTCATTTTGCCAAACGGGAGTAACTACTTGCTATTCTTTCTTTCCATTCCATCTCAATCCACCTAACTAGCAGCATACGAAGCTGCTCGACTCGGACATAGGACAAAGACACGCAGAAGGTAACGATATGATTACACTCATTCTTTGTTCACTGCTTGCTTTTGGTTTCGCACGTGGTCACTCCTTTCCGTTGCATAGGTCTCTGGTTGCGCGTGTTTGTTTTCCTGCATCGAACAAAGCTCGTCAGCTCTTAACATCTGAGAGGTTCGCGGGTGGTACGGTAAAAAAAGCTGTGAGCTGCACGAGGATGTAATTAGGATGATCAACTAACGTTGTACATTTCTGGAGCCAGGCCAAGTATCATGTGTGTAAATGAGTCTGTGTGTGAGTGTGTTTGTGAACCGCTGGAACGTGTTGGGAAATATTTATTCTGAGCCAACTAATTCGTGGTAACATCATAATTGGTCGTGGCAGATAGTGTACGTGGGGCTGGATTTAATTCCACACCAGCACCAGGTGATGTTCATTATCATAGTGATGAAACATAATTCCACTCAGGTTTTGTTTCCATCCAGTTTGGAATTTTCCTGTCTTTTTGATTTCTTTGGGCATTAGTTATCTGACGTTGGTTTTAAAATAAGGATACAATCAATTATGCGAATGTACGAGAATCAAATAAAGTACCAGGAACATTTGTGAAATAATAGGTTTGTTTGAAATCTATTTCGATATTTTTATTTCGAGTTTGTAAATGTTTTCCTATTGATGCATTTTCTTTTATTTCGTACAATGTTGGATCTCGAATGTGATTTAGTTTATATTTTAATTCTTTTATGAAAAGAGTAAACGAAGCCGAGTGTAGTATAGAAGGTGAAACAATGTAGGATTTATCATTGTTTTGAGCATCACTTCTTCAACATATTTCTTAGAGGATATTGTT
>KB682724.1:0-15950 GCA_000349165.1 Anopheles christyi | reverse complement strand
CACTGCGTTTGTTCATTACCGCAGTGTGGGGAGGGCCGTACGTCCGTACTACAAGTGCACGTGTACCGAAAGAGGATGTTTACTTGGATGAGTGAATAATCAGTGTGTGTGTGTGTGTGTGTGTGTACTTCAGGCGATCACCCTTGATCATCGATGTGATGTGCACAAGTGCAAACAGCAGCAGCAGCAAAGTCGCCAATCAGGGTAGAAACGATCGATCGCGGATGTGTGATCGTGAGGGAGTTTCGTTGTGATTCTGCCCGTTACGGTGAAGGCACCTTGATAAGTGCGACCAGGTCGGCCAAGGTGGTACTTCTTAGCGGCGAAGAGATCGTCCCGAGTGCTACGTCAAACAGTGTACCCGGACTGCTGGTGCCGGAGGGTTGGTGCTTCTAAGCGTCACGATTGATCGATTTGCTGACGTCACGGCGACGCAAAAGTGAGAATCGCGGTCGCGGAGTTCGCGGAAAGAATCTGTAAGAAAGAAAAGGCACGATCGCTTCCGATCTCGAGGGAGTTCGAGCGCGATCCAGGCACGAGTGGGAAGCTGCGCGTAGTTGGAACACGGAATTACGCGTCTGTGTGTGTGTCTGTGTATTTGTGTGTATGAACAGCCAGGTGATCGGACGACTTCATCTCAACAGGCGTGACGTCACGCGGTTTTTCGTACATTCCCGTCACACCAAAGTCCGGGTTCTCCGACTTCTGAGCTTTGAACGCTTACTCTCCTTTGCCTCCAGGCTCTCGCGCTCTCGGTGAGCGTACGGTAAAAGGGGCCAAAGCCACCGTATCTGTGTGATGCAAAATAATCTTTCGCCAAATTGGTGCTGCTCGCCAAAATCTAAAGTTTAATAGCGGCAGCTCGTGTTTGCGCGTACACGCAGCGATTACAAATTTAAACAACCCGAAGGTTACCCGCCCCTCGAAGGAAGTAAAGATTTTTAATGAAGTAAGGGTGTGAATGAGGGCAAAGTGTTTGGTACATCCGTGTTGGAAACTCACGTCCTGCAAAGGCTCCTCACCATTGCCACCCGTTAGCCACGACGACTGATGATCATCTGTGTGTAAAGTGTGTGTATGTGTTTGAAATTTGTTTTGTCTGTGTGCTTGAATTAATCACCGAGAGAAGCTCATCCTTCGCAACCTCACCATTCTCCAGTGGTGATCATTCACAAGATTAGTGCGGTCGTATAAGCGAAGCCGGTGTGCCAGAGGCGACGTACGAACCAGTTCCTAATTTCTTACAAACCAGTTCCTCGCGACAACATCACTCTCCCAACAATGCTCATCACTACGAATTTCAACCAGAAGGTAATTAATTAATTAGGGATTCTGTTTTTTTTTCTCATATGCCCGTCTAATGGCTGATCTGTACTGTCTTCCGATCAGTAAGGCGAAGTTGTTAGATCCGTTGGCGCAGAATACGCAATACGACGACCCTGTAGGATCGACGATCAATTAAGATTTTCGTCTCAATTTTGACAAAAAATCTTCCAAGGTCTCTGCCCACCACAGTCGGTGCAAATCTGCTAAATCTAGAACGACGCTACGTGCCGTGCTGAAGAATGCATGCGCAAATGTGAAGAAACGCCTGTATACCTTCAGGTGTCATTCATTCGTCTACATCCGGTTCGTAGTGTGACGGAATTCGTCACCTTTAAGACATTTGAGGCGCAGTGCGTGTGTGTATGTTTGCGTGAAGATTTTTCTTCCCCAGTCGTTGCACATATTGAAATGAATAAAATGGTTAATTGATGGGATCTAAAGCTGGTCGTAAACTGGTTGATGGTAGAATGAACCAGGTTTTGGGGAGTATAATTTAGAGCGATCATTTGATCGTATATTGCTGTTATTCAACCTTAAGTATCCTCTCGTCACATCGGCACAATCTCTTATTCGCCACTCTCTGGTCTTCTTTATCTATTGTAGCAATTCATTGATTCGCTGTGCACGAACGAGGCCGAAGATTCCAGCTATGACAGTGATTGCGATGGGGAGGATGTGTCCCACGAGCAAGTATCACGTACGACGAGCGATACGCTGGGACAAGAGTTTGCCGAGTACATAAGCGTGGGTGCTGGACATCAGCAGCACCATGGCAAGGATGTCTCACCGACAGCAGCTGCGCCGATCGGCACGGCCGGACCGGAGCACTCGCCAGGTTATCAACAGCGGGTAGAGTTTGCGCTTAAACTCGGCTATACCGAAAAGTTGGTACAGGCGGCCCTACAAAGGCTAGGGCCCAATCCGGCCCAGAACGAGCTGCTAGCGGAGCTGATCAAACTTGGCTCGCAACCCGGTGCAAAGTGTGGCAACGAGTTTACGATTGACTGTCACGGCCATGGTGACTCGGGTGGGCTCGGTGGAATTGCGGCAGACCTTGCAGCTGCTGTGTCAGGGCCCGGTGGTGGACCGTCATCGATGGTTAACGAAGAATCTCTGCGTCCGATAGTGATAGACGGAAGCAATGTAGCGATGAGCCACGGTAACAAGGAGGTGTTTTCCTGCCGCGGAATTCGGCTGTGTGTGGATTGGTTCAAAAACCGGGGCCACAAAGACATTACGGTGTTTGTGCCCAAGTGGCGCAAGGAAAGCTCGAGACCGGACAATCCCGTCAAGGATGGTGAGATACTGAACGAGCTGGAAAAGGAGCGTATGCTGGTATTTACGCCCTCCAGGCTAGTGGGCGGCAAGAGAATGGTGTGTTACGATGATCGATACATTTTGAAGGTAGGTGGTGGCGTTTTTGTGTGTGTGTGTGTGTGATGCTTATCGGTTGTGGCAGATATACTAAAGCAAATGCTTCTTACTTACAGCTTGCCGCAGATAACGATGGTATCGTCGTATCGAATGACAACTATCGCGACCTGGTGCAGGAGAGTTCCGAGTTTAAGAAGGTCGTCGAAGAGCGGGTACTGATGTATTCGTTCGTGAACGATCGTTTCATGCCACCAGACGATCCGCTCGGTCGTTCCGGACCGACGCTGGACAACTTTCTGCGTGTGCAACCACGCAAAGGCGATCCACCGCCTCCCTGTCCGTACGGCAAGAAGTGCACCTATGGCAATAAGTGCAAATTCTACCATCCGGAGCGGGGCAGTTTGCCGCACAAATCCGTCACTGAGCGGCTGTCCGAGTATGCGGCGCGGCATCTTCAAGCACGCAGTGGCCACGACCTATCGGGCGGTGGACCCGGCAGTGGAGGCGGTACCGTTGGCCGCAACGCAGTGCAAGGGAAATCGCTCAGCGTTCCGCTGAGCAACAGTAGCAACGAGACTAGTCCAATCAATGATAAACGGAAAGCATTATGTAAGTGGCCTTATTTGCTAGCTTTGACGTCAATCGGGAAATGAAGAGTGCACAGAGTGAATGAAAAAAAGAAGGCAAACTCTCTAGTCTGCCATCGCTGCCGGTACAGGCATCGAATGGGTTATTATTGTTTGGAATACGTTAGGAGTGCCCCTTGTCATTCATTCTATGTGTTTGTGCTATCGTAACAAAGACGTACAAACCATTGCGAAAAGGGCGAGCAAATAATTGTAAATTTTTCTTTATGTTTGTTCTTGCTTAGGTCGCACAAGATCAAATGTACCTTCGGAAAGTATCAACAACAACCCGTACGGTGGAGGTATGACACACGGTTCAGCGTTACATGCCGACTTGTTGCCACTTCCCCATCCCGTACCGCATCCGGCCGTACGTCAGCAGCAACAGCCACAGCCAGCTCCACCGCAACAGTTGCCTTTCCACGCTCCGCCAGTGCCAGTGGCCAGTAATCGAGCCCCCATTCCATGGGATCTTTCACCGCAACAGCAACAGCAGCAGCAGCAGCTACACCAACATGCCAGTATGGTGGACGTGCAGCAGATATTTCCCAAATCTCATAGTATAGAAAATATATCTAAGGAGCCAGTGATGTACGGTCTCCATCATCATGCCGGTTGCTATGGTGCTCAGCCTCATTGGTCCCGGCAGCAGCCTCCGTCCCAGCAGCCAACCCAGCCAGTGTTATCCGGTGGGACAGTAGGAGGTGGTGGTGGTGGAGCTGGAGGAGGGCCACCAGTAGTGCAGGCACCATTGGACCAAAACGATACAACAGGGTTGGTAGATAGTGTGAATCTTCATCGGAAGTTACAACGCCAACTCACCCTTAATCCTGCTGGATGTGACCCTCGAATATATCAAATGCAAAGGCTGCAGCAGCAATCTTCCCAGCAACAGCCACAAACTGCTCCCTCACAGCAACAGCAGCAGCAGCTATCGCCACATCGACCATTGGCCCCTTCCCTTAGTGGTGGTAACCGTCCTTCTCCTCCTACCCAGTGGGAAATGCATCAGGTAAGGGTAGCACAGGACCATCTAACAACGGTTTAACATACGGATACTAATATTGCGTTCTACTCCACAGCACGTAACACGCATTGCTTCGGCTCCCGATTCCACCCGTCCCTGGGGTCACAATGGGCCACCGCCGGCTTCATCCTCCGAACCGCATATCAACCTCGGCTGGTCGCCTAGCCCCGGTCAGGTTGGTCCAACGCCGACCCAACAGCAGCAGCAACAACAACAACATCACCACCAGCAGCAGCAACAGCAGCAGGACCGACGTCGGTTGCACTACCATCTGGCCAGTATCTTCCCTGAAGATCAGGTGCAAACCGTCATGCAAATGTACCCGGATGAGACGAACCCCCAGAAAATATGTGCCGCCATCTTGGCCATGTATCAAAAGATGTAAATCGTAATCGATGGGAAAGGGTAGGCGGCGTTGAGTTCAACTCGACTCGCTCACATGGATGGACGCATGCAATACTCAAAACACTCCTTAGGTGTTAAGCGAAATTGTTCATGGTAACTCTCTCTCTCTCTCCGCCCCTCTTTCTGTCTGTTATCTGGAGATGCATTAACTGAACCGTCACTAAACGGTCGGCGATCGTGCCCCGTACTATTTTACGACTGCAGAGTTATGACTTATCGAGTAGAGTAATTTTATTATTATTTTATATTAATTATTGAGTGACGAGGGGGGCGCGGTCAGAGGCATGCCCTCTAATAAAGTGCCCTCAACAGCAGCAGCAGCAGTGAACATGCATTTAAGGTGGAGAGCATTAGAAAGGACAGAG
Source organism: Anopheles christyi (assembly GCA_000349165.1). Lineage (NCBI taxonomy): Eukaryota > Metazoa > Arthropoda > Insecta > Diptera > Culicidae > Anopheles > Anopheles christyi. The sequence continues at coordinate 10,827 of KB682724.1, read as the reverse complement.
GGAGAGAGAGAACATTTGAATGAAATGAAAGGTAAAGCGAGGTGAATGTAGAGCGTGAAATCAAGTGAGAGTGTATAATCTCAGAAAATTTATATTTTTTAAGACGATGCGTTCGTTGTCGTAGACAACGGTAATAATTAGTACTTCTTACTTCTTCCATCGGGTGTAAAGATATGTCTAAGGGGAAGGCGTGGCGAAATACTTCTGCAATAATATTTAAATCTATAAGACAATGAGGAAGGAAGGGAGCACTACGTGCTTGTTGTGCAGTAGGAAAGGCAAATACACTTTCGTCTCTATGACAACTTTTACCTTTTGCTATAATCTTTGTTAAAAGCGAACAAAAAATCCCAACTATTTACTCTCACTCCTGTTAGTAGACACACATCCGTTCTGCTGCGTTTTTTGAACTACGACGATGACACGAGGTAAATGACCCAGACCGACCGCATGCGGGAAGGGTGTCCATAGTGCGAAGAGGGCGAATGCGTGTACAGTAACATCCGTATTTCTTTACTTCATATTGGAGTATGAGTTTGTTTGCTGTGGACACAAGGTAATGGAGGAAAAGTGACACGATTGTGTTACTCTTACACGTTGGCACGTGGCTTTCGGTGCTATAGGTTGCTACTATTCTGGCTGGCCCTGTTCATTTTCTTTTGATATGAATGTTGTTACTAATTGGACGTACAAACATTGCAAAAACTGTTCGTATAAATCTATTTTTGTTAAACGAACATCGCTCGCCACATCATTGAAAAAGGCAGAAAGGTTGCAAGGAAGCATTTTAAAAAAAATAATATTTTATGCATAATGTAGTTGGGACGAAAGCAAGGAAGCATTAGGGCACTCGCAAACAAAAGTAAAAATATCTACAGCATAAAGTTAACAAGCGCAGAAGAAGTGCAGGACAGATTGATGTAATGTTTCATTTCGATTATCTGAAGTTGTTTGCTGGTGAACAGTATTAATGAGAATAAAAATTATGCGATCCGGCGACGAACTGGTAATCTGCAACACCAAAAACACTGTGTTTGTGTAGTTTTCGATTTTCGTACCATTCGTACTTTCCATCGTACCTTCACCCTTTACGTTCTTTCGTTCGAGAGAGCTAAGCGAGAGCTAAGTTTTTGTTTGTTGTTTGTTGGCAATACCATGAGTCTTTATTGTTTATTTGAATCATATAAAAAAAACCACACCACATAGGTTAAAAATAATGCAAACACGCCGAAACGCCCAACTATGTGGTCCGGTAGCACTCTACTTTAAACGATAAGATATAATATACAAGATATGCGCTACTAGTGTAATCATAGCTAAAAGTGTGAGTTTTTGTTTATGGTTTCGAATGTTTTATTATACTTCTTTTCCAGTATATTGCTACTGCACTCTTGGGCGACGCATTACGAACTTGCCGTTGTCGAACTGCGGTGTGTGAGGCTTGTTCGTAAATATCAGTAGTAAATAATAATAAAAGCGTTCTGCTTCTCAAAGAATATGTTCTATTTTCTTCAGATGACTGGCAATTCACTTGCTTTATTTACTTCACTTCGATAAATTCCGTGTCCAACCGGTCCAACGATGATGCTTTACAAACCCACCGACGGATGCATTGAAACTGTCCCGCTTCTGTAAGACCGATCAGCAATCCTTCCCCTATTATTATAATTTTTTTTTTGCTGGATGGTATACACTGTACAATGTGGAGAGCTCGAAAAAGTCTAGCTCGTGCAGATGAGCAGCGGAAGAAAAAAAATGCTTCCAACGCTCCACTCCTAACGATATGTGTTCCTGCCAAACATTTTAAATACGAAACTAAATGTAATCAATCCGTTGGAGTTCGTTTTGTGTTCATGGAGTTTTTGAATGATAAAAAAACTTAATTGTAAAATCAATCAATCCAATGTAACAACACGGCGAAAGGATATTGTTTCCTCTCACGACACTCAGAACTCCACATTTTCGTGCTTTATCTTTTTTTTGTTTGTTTGTTGATATTTTAATCCCGCTTTTATGTTTGCGTATACCTGACTAGCGTACCAAGTTCGCCCTTCCAGCTAGCGCATTGTACGGTGGCCTATACCCGAACATTCCCACTCAATTCCTTCTTTAACGAATTAGGCTAAATGCTAAATTACAAAATTCCTGCTAAACCTATTATAACCGTAAGCGACAAGGGTAGTAAGGTAAACAAAAAACAAACAATAAAAAAAGGTCAATATGCGAACGAACCGGATGATGTTCGAGCATCTCTGGTCCAAATGGCAAAGAAGTTGGGGATCAATTTCAGATGCATCGTTGTTTTCGGTGACCTACCCCAGAGTGCTGATGGCTGTACGCGCGCTGTCCTCCCTATTTACATGATCGAACAGAGACCGGACGCTTCGAGACCGCTCGTTACCCGTGGCCGCCTGTTCAACTCGAGGCCCATCAGGCCCTCCTTCAGCTCATACGCAACATCAGTTGTTTCTTCGAACGCGACCTCGGTAGCAGCTTCCGCCGCCACCGCCGGCGTCGCCACGGTCGACGTGTCTTTATTATTCGACTGTTCGGAACTGTTCTTTTCTTCCTTTTCTTCCCAACTGCTACCAACAGCACCGCCGCCCTCATTGCTCGTCTCATCCTCCACCCCTTGGCTTTCTTCGTTAAAATTATTCACATTTACACCGTTACTAGCATCGCCAGTCTCACTGTCGTTCAGGGTCGCCCCTGCACCATGATGATTATGGCCACCGGTAGTGGCCACCTGCTGTGCCTTTGTCTTCGTGATGTTGATTTTGATTTTATTCGGCACAACCGTGGCCGACTGCGGGGCGTCCTGCAGATCCACGTTCCCATCGATCGTTGCCTTCGGTGGCACCATAATGCCCATCTGGTTGGACGATTCTGACGGTGATGGAATGCTTTCAACAATAACGTCTTCGTACAGCTCTGCAACAAAACCAGTACAGGCATAAGTAGAGCATTTTGCAAAAGCATGGCAATTGGCACGTTAGTATAAGAAACGAACCCACAACCAAACGCGACCGACGGTAAAACAATACACTTTAAGTTAGAAAATGGTTACGAACCATTTTAAACAATTTACCTTCCTCAGCTGCATTGTTGGCGACCGGAGAACGATCTGCCACTTCGACCATGCTGGACTCAATCGTGCCGACTTCCTCAAACAGTGCATCTTCTTCATCGGCATCGTCCTCCTCCTTCGGTTCCTGCTTTATCTTAACTTGCAACAGTGACGACAGCGAGTTTGGATCCTGGCTGCCATCCGCCGCTCCAACCGACTCACCTGGCGGTTTGTCCTCTATCGTGTCCAAATCCGTCACCTCAATGTTGGGTTCCTGTATGAATAGGTCCTCATCGATTTGACGTTCCTGGAACTCTGGACGTGGTGATTTGGTGCTCTTCGCCTCGTCAACCTGTGCTTCAGCTGCCGCTGAAGCTCCATCGCCATCGACCTCCTTCTTTTCATCCGCTTGCTCATCGCCATCATCATCGAGAATTTCTTCAACGACGGGCTCCACGGCAGGTAACACGATCACATCGTCGTCATCATCCTCATCGTCCTCCATTTCATTACCTTCAACAGGAGAATTTCGCGTCAATAAACGAGACTCAATTTTCGATGTAAACCTTTGCTTACCTTTTCTACTTGCTTTCGATTTGCCTTTTCCTTCCGCTTCCTCAGCTTCTCCATGCTCTCCGTCAGCTACACTACCGCTCGTGTCCATCGTTTCATCAGTCTTCTGGCTCTCATCCATCGACGCACCGAGCGTCCCATTGCCCAGCGTGGTTTCAGTCATCGTCAGCGATGCCTTGTAGTCCTCGTAGCACAGTGGATGGTACGTGCTGCCATCGATCCGGATCGCGTTTCGCAGATGCCACTCTTCCGTTTCCTCGCTATAGAAATGTTCGAACACATCGTGGCACATGTGGCACTGTCGGTCGCTTTCGTCCAGCCCGGCCGGGCAGCTCGGTTGCGGTGAATCTTCGTGCGACAGTTCGTCCCCATCGTTACCGCCCATGCCCATGCCGACGCCACCGCCACTACTGCCCTTTTTAAGATCACCCTGATCGGTCTGTTGCGTTTCGAACCAATTCTTTTCCCGCTCCTCCAGATCCTCAATCTCCTCGTACTGGATCCAGTCCGACACGTCGTAGTACCATTTGCGCGAGTGCGCCTTTCGTGCCGAGTCTCTATCGCGTCGATTCTGCCTGAAGTGCCAGTCAAGATGCTGGCTGTACTTCATTGTCTGCTCGGGCGGGAAGCGTACACCGCAACTGCTACACTGCATCCCGGAGAACAACTGATGGACAACTGCTGTCTGCCGTTTCTTGAGCGTTTCTGGCTTATCCAGCAGTACTGGATCAATCTCTGGAATGGGTGCTTTCTCCTTGTCTTTGGATTTGCTAGCATTCTCTTTTCCGTCCTTTCGTGCAGCACCGGACGTGCCAGCACTCTCACCCGCCGTTTGTGGTGGTGTTGGTGAGGGCGAATTGCCCGCTCCCAGTTTCGTTATAATGCCGGCGGCCACAATCTTTTTGTACAGTTCTTCCACATTGATGTTCGCTAGCAGTGGTAGTCCTACGCCGGAAGATGACGCGTTCGGCTGTTGCGTAGAGCCTGCAGCTAATGGTCCAGTGCCGGCTGCACCTCCTCCAGCTGGTTTCTCGTCCGTTTCTATCCTATAGCCTGGAAGGTTTTTACTGTCTGCACCCGTTTGCATTGCCATCGAGGGCATCAGGTTGGTAAGGTAATCGAGCCCGGTTGAAGTCGCGTTAGAACTCGCACCTCCCGGATGATGCGAGCCGATTGCTGGCGGAAGATTGTTCATTGCTCCGAAACTCAAACCTGTCGACCCGGGCAATGCCGGAGGTGGTGCAGCTGTGGAAGGAGCGAACGGTGGATTAAGTGGCACGGGTGGTGAGATTGCACTAGGATCTTTCGGTGGAGTGCGCAGGTCACGGTAAAGGGGTGTGCGAATCATGTCACGGATGTAGACCCGGCCAGGAACCACCGAACTCGGTATCGCAGTGAACCGGATGTAGTAATCGCGATCACGTAATCGTATCAGCCTCGGCAGTCCGCCATACTCGACCGAGAAGGCCTGTTCGTCGAAAAGCACCGTTAGCAAAAAGTCCGCAAACTGCAGCCGATGGATTACGCCGTACACCTCGAACACTTGTGGTTTGCAGTCGAGAAACACCGGTATCATGTACTTCGCGTCGACGATCATGTTGATTTTGCCAACGACAAGATCCTTACGACTATCGCCGATCTTGACCTGCGGTGCCGGACCAGCGATTTTGAACACTCTCGGTTTGCCGTCCAACATGATCGTCGTGGGCTGGTCGCCGAAGTAGCACTCATACCAGGAGTCATCGATGTAAAGCTCCCTCGTCGGTGCACCCAAGCGCATCTGATAGACTTTATTCTCAATGCTGACCGATTTGTAGGGCTCGTTGAACCCTAACTCGAACGTTTCCCTATCATCGACCACAACCATTCGTGCACCCTTCTGGAATCCGATTTCCTTCGGTTCGTCCCAGTTCATGAAGATGACGGCCGTCTCCTCGTAGAACCGTATCTCCCGCTGGATGCCGTCGATATTGATCGTTCGGACGCTGTCGTTAATTTTGTTCATGATCGGATTCAGCATCGACAGACTGTTGCCAGCCACACCTCCAAGCACGCCCAGTGGAAGTGGTTGACCAGGTGGGGTCGGAAATCGTGATACACCGTCCGCCAATACTGGGAACGGTGCCTGCTCCCACGGACTCGCTACCACCATGCCGGGGCGAATGCCGCCACCTAACGGAGGAGCCACTGTCATCGGTGCACCAACGATTGGACCAACGGGACGATTGGCCCAAGCAGGTCCTGGACCAGGCTCTACCCGATTCCATTTCGTTTCACGTATTCTGCGTGGATCTGCAAAAAAGAGGATTGATGTACAGGTAAGCCACAAGCCGTTTGGAACAGCAGAAACCATTCATTTACCTCTCTGAGCTCGGATATCAGGTGGAGGGACAGAGGTGGGAGGAATACCGATACCAGCAAACGGTGCTGCTTCGAACGGCTTGACTAGTGGAGGCTTCGCATCAATCGGATGAATTTTACCTCGGAAATCATTTACGATACCGGAGCTATTGTCCTTCTGTTCGTTCAGCCGCATTGCCGATAGGCCGGGCGTCGCAGGCGTCACGGACGTTACAATCACATCGTCCTCGCCGCTCATAGACCCGTTATCGTCAATCCGAATAACCGACTGATCTTGTCGCTTCACGTGTTCAATACGCTGCGCTTGGCGAATCTTTTGCGTCTCGTTAAGCTGAATCACTTGCTTCATAAGGATATTATACTGCTCGGGTGTAATTTCGCCCTTGTCCATCTGATCCTGCGCCTGGGCGATGATGGTTTTAATGTTGGAATTCATACTGTCCATCGAATTATCGTCATCCTCTACAGCATCGTGTTGATGAAGATTCGTCTGTGGAAACCGATGATCAATGTCCTCTGGTTTGGTAAGGGAGCTGATGGATCGTCGACGCTCGATAGGATCATCTGTGAAGTGTGATAGTAAAAGTTAATTAACAAGTCTTTTAGCAGACATTAGTTTTAACACACATACCAGGCAATTTGTTGTACAGCAGAGGTCTGCCAAGCTTGTCCTTTTCAAGCCTATTGGTATTGGTTTTCTCGGAAAGTGGAGATCTTGGCATGTCGACCACGTTTTCCATCTGCACAACGAAAGCAATTGAATAACACCTCATTACAGCGATTTTCCAATCACTCCTACCCGCCCAATTATTGTCCTTACCTTTGGAAAATCTACGTCACGTGCATCGCCAGAAATCAATAACGCACCTCCAATTGGCAACTGTCGTAGATCAACATCCTCATTGCCAAACAATCTAAATTAAATAGAAGACGATTAATCGAAACATTGCTGATGAATCATGGTTATGGTTTGCCAATACTTACGCATCTATTATTTCTGCCTTGCTCTTCTTAGCGTTCGGTTCATCGGAGTTGATGGGACTGCTTCGCTTCTTTCCGCTTGAGAATTCGTCTCCATCCTCCAGTTCTTCAGATCGCGTCGATGAAGATTCCTTTTCCACCTTTGTACCGTTGAGTGAAAACTCGTGATCTGGTTTAAGCTTCGGCGGAATCAACTGCAGAGGAATTGCTCGTAAATCGATATCTTTAGCAATCATTGCCGAAAGAGCGTCTTCGTCGTCTGTTGCACTATTATCTGTAATAAATTGTATAGTTAAGTATTGGCTCGCCTGGCGCAATGCTTCTGACAAAGGGACAGGCCACCCTATTTTTTTTATCTCGCCAACGGTACATCTTTTTTTCTTTCTGCAATAAATTGCTTTCGAGCTTTATTGTAACGTTCAATCAGACTAAACACTGCAAATTGAAACGTCCACTGTCCACGAATATCCACGATAACTGAGCAACACTACCTTCTGATTAAAACTGGTACAATAATGGAAGCAGAGCAAATTTGCAAACAAACAGCAGATCAATCACGAATATTACATTGAAGGGTGCAACGATGACAAGAACTCGAATCTCTAAAACGACATCGACCAATACCGGAGCGGAAGAATCGTAATCCCTTATGCTGAAGGGATTCTGTGCCATTTACCAACATCGTTTTTATTTTGCAACCAACTGTTCGTTTCCGTTTGATATTGTCTATTTCCGTTTGCTGTTTGTTCTAGGTACCACTACCGCTAGAAAGAATCCACCAGTCACAGGTTCTTCCAGCGACAGCGCTACCTGCCAGCGATCACAGATAGACAACTGCGAGCACTTCTTACACTATACGGTTTGCTGCTGTGTACTCTGCGAATGTTCTCTGCTGTACTGCGCAAGAAACGATTTTGCACTGCCTCATGACTTTCGTTTCACCACAATCTGCTCTCATCCCACCCCTGACCTTACTTGCATTATTACACCCCCAAACGTAGCAACTATCAGTAGAAACGAACTGGAGAGTTTACCGAAAATCAACACAGTCATACCGGATTGGGTGGTGCTAAATAAAAGGATAATGTAAATGTCGCTCTTACTTTGTACTTCCGACGATTTTTGCCCCACCATCGATACAACCGTTTCGTCTGCCTCCTTCGTCAACGAATGACCATCGGTCACAGGCTCATCAATTTTGATCCGTTTCTGGGGAACACCGTAGCGTAAGTCAACGTCCCGGCTTTCGAAGCCGGCCACATCTCCAGCAGGTTGTTGATGCTTTTTACTTTCGACATTGTTGTTTCGCGCATGCTGAGATGATGCAGGCTTACCGCTGTAGGCAAGCAAATCCGAAGAGTTTTTGCTTTCTAACCGGAACTTTCCGGTTCCTTTTGGGTTGGTATCATTTTGCGATTGATTCGAGGACGAAGACTTTTCCGAAGAAGATTTCTTCTTTCCAGGCGAATGGGGCGATTTTCGACCATGCGGTGAACCTTCGCTGGTACTTTGGGTGCGTGGTTTCCGTTTGTCGGAACCGCTGCCGCCCGACCGTGCGGAAGAGGAAGAAGACTTGCTACCGCCTTTAGTCGACGATCTGCTACTTGCGGAAGATGAAGGGTGTTCCTTGCGTTCCTTCCTCGGCTTTGCATCGTTATCGTGTCGCGATCTGTGCGAAGATGAAGAACTACTGCCACTCGTGGAAGATGACGTTTGTTTTTTGCTACGTGCACTGCTTCCTCCTTCTTCTTGGGTAGAGTCGGATCTGGATGTGCTTTCTACACCACCAACTTCGGGACGTCGATTTTTTGCACCGAGATGTTCCTTGACAAAAACTGATGATTGTTTCGCTGGAGGAGCACCGTGATGTGGAGCATCCATCAGGCCAGGGACTAGGGCAGGCGGAGGAATCGTCATTGGTCCAAAGGCGTTGTGATTATTTACACCTGATGTCATTGTTGACGATGGACCTCCCAGCTGGGCGGCGGCTTGTTGTTTCGCCAGGCGAGGATCGCGCGTCTTTACCATATTTATCATGCCCATGGGTACGGGAGCAATGCGGCTCTTCGGCATCACGCCCGGAGGTGGGACAGTAGTTGCGATAGAACCGGCTCCTATTGTCGGCAGCATTGGTAGATGACCTCCTACACCATCTAATGATTTGGCCAGCTCTTTTGAAGGCTGGAAATATAAACAATAAAACCATAATTTTCACTTGTCAACATGTGAAACAGTACAATAAGCATACCTCCTTTGCTACGCTCTCCGTTTGGATGCTTAACTGTTTCTCCTGCTCCATAATACGCTTCTTGGTGGTGAGTAGCTCCAGTTCCAACTTTCGCGCTTGCAGTTCGAGAAGTTCACGTTGCTTATCTCTTAATTGTTGCTGCATCGCAATCGTTGGCTCAGGTCCCTAGAATGAAAGGAGAAAGAGCTGTGTAAGCCAAATCTATTCACGGCTAAGACTTTTATGCCAGACTACATACATTCGCTTTCAGAAACATAGGATTTACGTGAATTGCGGGTGGTCCCTTTGATTTCAGTTGCGCCGTAATTGGCCATCCTGGATCGATCGAATTGATCTTTACATCCAGTGTGTACAGCTTGGATTGTTGAAATACATCGTTCCAAGTTTGACGCAAGCTAAACATTTTCTCACGAATCTTTTCATTGACCTGAAAAAAATCACAATTTTATTTCGTAGTTATTAATGGCAAGTAGCTTAAAACAGTGTTTGCGGATAAGTGATGCACAATACGGCAAAAATATTAGTTTTACATACCGTTTGAAACACTCCGCAAAACATATTCACTATGACCTGACTGAAGAGCGTCTGATACTGTTTGCCCACATTCTTAACGATGGAATCAACGAGGTAAAGTATTGGCAGTTTTACATCGGGTGCAACCTATATTAAAATCAATGTACGTTTTAACAGAAAAGATGATGATTGCATTCTGGAGACACTTTCGTTTCTCTCTCTCTCTCTATATCTCTTTTTCAAACAGACTATCGACAAAACACGTGGAGATGATGTGATGTATGAAGTTTTTAAGAGTAATATTGAAACATACGATCGTCTCAACAAAAAAAATCAAATTAAAAGAGAGGAACGTTTGTAGCAACATATCCAAATGGATAATAAAAAAAAATAATAAGTGTCTTTTCAGAAAGATGGAACATTCGTCAAACACTGATGGAACAAGAAAATATATCAACTGTTTGCATGGAAAACAGGTTTCAAAATAAATGTATCGTTATTTTGATTTTGCACAGTACAAGCGTGAACAAAAAAGAACTTTTGTAAAAAAAAAAGATATCTCTGCAAAAGATATTTAATTCACTAAATTGACCTATTCTTTAACATAGTACAAACCATACTACAACACACATGAAAAATAAGGGTTTTAACGGTTCAATTTCATTGTAGTCAGTGGATTACAAAATATCGAAGTCTTAGAGTGGGTTTTTTTTTGCGAAAATATGCCTGGTCATAAACATAAGTTAAAATCAAATTTGATCAATCCGATGTTAGGCTGAACTTACATGTAGATACATACTACACTAAATGCAGAACTCATATGCTCTATGTTTAAATTACTTTTACACCGAGAAGACCTTTCTATCATGTGTATGAAGCACGTTAGTTTGCACTTTTTGAATAAAAGAATGACACGTTCCACAAAACTGCCCATCAAGTTGCACAATCCAAATTAAATGAAATAAAATAACATAACAAAATAAAACTGATCAACTCCAGTAAATAACTTTTCGTTATTTCAGATCGCAGGGAATTAAAAGATATTTCGCTTCAGAATGATTTATTGGTCAATAGTTGTTAATTA
>KB682713.1:0-15900 GCA_000349165.1 Anopheles christyi | reverse complement strand
AACGTGCTAATGGTATCTCACCGAACGCCTTATACCTTTTCAAACATCTTCACACACGTTCGAATCCATCGAGAGATCACTTCTCTTCCCATTGTCCTGACGCGCCACGATAAATCAACAAACAACCAACAACAGAAACATCCTTAAATTCTCATACCCTAGCTCCACGTTTTGGATCGTTCTTTAGAAAAAAAAAAAAGAATTCAACCAACTCCTGTCCCCCTTTATCGAGCCATTCCGTTACTGCTGCTAAATCATCTCCACACACCCTCCGGGGTGGCTAAAGGATAAAAATTTGTCACTCTAAATATTAACTCCTTCCTGTATTCTGTTTCGCTCATGCCTCTGTATGCGCTGGCTAGCACTGATCGTCATGACTTCTTAAGCGGCGGTCACGACACAAGACTACAACCTCTTCGTACTGCTTGTACAAAACAAACACACACCGGTGGCTGAGGGCGGGATGAAACGGGTGTAAGCGCGCCCGTCCTCGGTAGGCTTTCAATTTTGCCCACAATAAATCAACTTTTATAATAGTAAATATTATTTATAGTTTCACCCTCTCCGCGGTCAACCGTGACCGAAACGCTGGTAAAACGGTGAGGACGCTCTATAAAGAAGCGCTCCGTTCAACTGCAGTTGAGCTTTTCAGTCGAAGGCCAACGCTAGAACGCTTTACCCAACCGCCCATTCTCACCTTCCAAAAGCGATTCCGGGTTTCTTCCATTCACCCGGTGGCAATGGTGATGGTCAAACGAAGGTGTAGAAGAAAAAAAACGATCATCGTCTCTATGTGCAAGTGACAAAAGCGAGAACCAGAAAAGAACGAAAACCCGTCCAAAAACACCCCCTTCGAAGACAGAAACCCCTTTCCTTTCTTTTCATACCGATTGTGATGATTTTTTTTTGTGTCCAACGGTAGGGTGACTTCAGTGCGCCTCATCGTATGCATAAAGGCATAAAGGCTTACTGTGGGCCTTCATCCTCGCGCGTCCCAAAATCCTGGACAATCGAAGGCAACAGTTGAGAGACGGGCACACCGAGGGAGAGAAAGAGGGTGGAAGAACTTCGGCTACAAAGACACGGAGAAGCCGTCTGTGTGCATATAATTTCTCACGCTCGATCGGCGAGCAACGGCGATGGCCGTTTCGGTCGTTTCGCAGCATCCGAAAGGAAAGTGGTGCTGTGTTGTGATCGAATTCAATAAACCCATTGAAAAACCACCAGCACCTTCTCCTCCCTGCTTTTCCACCCCACAGCCAGTGGAAGAAGTAAAAGGGCGAACGAGCTTACAAGGATGACAAAAGATCCAACCACCAGCGGTGTAAAGCAAAGTAGAGAGAACGTTGCTTGCAAGCATGAAATCAACAAACATAAAACGCCACAACCTGCCCATGCGAGGAAACATTTCCCCGCACCGTGTTGGGTTAGGTCGCGGACAAACACTCGGTCTGTCCCGGGGACGGACGTTTCTGGATGCTGTTTCTATGCTACACGCGTAACTATTGGCGACAAATATGAAATAACTTTGTCTTTCGCCTGTAAAGCTCCCTTCGCGACCAGATGGCTAAATGGAGCCTTGCCTCGTTCGGTTTTGGGCGGAATGTCAATGCGTCGTGCGCGACACGCGCGACCAGTTCCGCAAAGTGCATAGTTAATTAGGCATCGGTACGCTCTGGCGAGGTGCGTGCTTTTGCGATGGGTTCCAGTGGGGCCAGCCAAGACAACGGGGTGAATTAATTGAATTCGCAAGCCCTTTTCGGGTGCGGGAGAATTGCACTCGAGACACGTGTGCTACTGGTGGGACCGATCGGACAAAAACCGACGGAATGGAAATTAAGTTCAAATTAAAATCATGCCCTCCCGCCCTTTTTTCCGACCACCGACCAACAAGGAAAGCTAGTTAGTGAAGGAATTTTGATTAAATGTCGCGGGTGGTGAAAGTATTTATTTGGTGCAGTAGGGAAAAACTCGTTGCAGCAAAAGCGAATCATCGATTCGACCCATTCGAGTGTGTTTGAATGCCTAAACAACTAATTTAAATACTGACGTATGGCAATTAGGAAAGCACTGTACATGATGTTTAATATGCTTCCTTGTTTAATAGGTTGAAATAGAAACGTGCTTCTCTCGTGCTTGAGTATGGATACAACTGATTATGTGCTGAATGCTTATCAAATAATAAAATTCAAACGGTTGCCTTATTCATACATAATCTCTATAGAACACAAATCTCAACTGCAACCCGTTGATTGCTTCAATGTAATAACAATTTCTAACATTTCCTCTAAAGTTTAATTAAGCCCTCGATCTTTGTGCAACATCATCATCACAATATTATAGTTTTTCCACCCTCCCAGCTGACCGTGAAAAATCAAATCCTGCCATCAGTTTTCAATTTATCATACTTCGCACCTGTGCTCGGTGCGAATGCATTGGCTAAACGCAAACAAACGGAACGTCGAGACCAAACCCAACACCAATCACCCTCCGAAACCCCTGATCGACATACTCCCCGATCGTTCTATTCGAGCGCATCCACATAAAACGCCGTGGGAACTATTGGAGAACGTCGGCAGCCTTTTTTCGCTACTTGCCGGTTGACCGTTTCAGGGCGTTCGGTCCACGACTTCGTACCATCATAAATCATGCCCTTGTAGCGGGACAAAAAGAGGGTAAATGAAAAACCGGGCTCAAGCCTTCACCCGCCGTACAGGGCACACAATGTTCTGTTGGACATCGTCCCGAAGGGGTATACTGTGTGCGCGATTACCGGGGCACACTGGAAAGGATTAACAAGGCGACCATGTAAGACAACTGTTTCTACCAACGCCACAGTTCACCGTCACTCCCCCACTGACCAAAGAAAAAGCTCTGTCTTGTTTTTGTTTCCCCTTTACTTATTCTCCTTTTCCCTTGAAGATGCAGCTGGTTCGCCCGCTGTCTTGGTTTGCGGTGATTAGAAGCGGTCACGGAAGCGACCATATATTCCCACATACTTCCGACCCTACTGTGCTTGCATGTGAACGGTCTGCGCCGGATCGTGGGAGTTGTTGGCACTAAACAACTGGCTGGGCGGAAGTTGGCGGAAGTTCATTAGTCAGCCCCGAAGATGCACCCGTTGGCCGATCTTATCAGTGGACCACTCTCCCCACATCCTTCCTCCCTTTCCCACTATCCACTGGGTAAAGATGCGTGCCAGGTATAGGTGGTGTGCATGCACGTCTTCGTAATGGGCCACGAGTGGGGGGGGGATTTTAACGGGAACGAGAAGGTTTTCGAGCAAACCGAACGATCCCGTTGGTGTTGAAACGATGTCACGAAAGTGACTTTGCCCTTTATTTTCGCACCGAACCGGGTGTGTGTTTGTGTGTATGATTTGTGCAGCCTGGAGAAGTGCTGAAAGCTGCGCCCATTCCGTGTGAAACGGGACCACCACTGTCCCGGACGTTCGCCGTCACACAATTGTGAACCTCTAACGCTAATTTTTAATTGCCGACACCTCCACCACCTACCCGTTCTGTTGTGCCGTCTTTTGACCCTTTTGGACTGGAGCAGGGTAAGGGCGTAAGTAGACAATTGACAAGAAACAAAGGGAAGGTGGTTTGGTGGTTTGAAGCTGCATGATTAGTACGCGGGCGTGTGAGTCTGCGAAATCATAACCATCATAAAGCAGCCAGCTGTCATGATGACCCGGGAGGGGGGGGGGAGGGTCGTGAGGGATTGGACTGTGTCCCCTCCCGCTATGAGTGGGTGAAAGTGCAATCGTTGTGCATTGCAGCACGCACCATTTACCCACACACACACCAGCGATTCGTTCCAAGGAATTGCATTAGACCACGTTTTCTACGCATTCAACTGTCAACACAGACACACCAGGACAGAGAGCGCTCGCGTCCTCATCAGCTGTTGTTTGTCACCCAGGGGTCTTGTCAGGACTTTCATACTTGTTGCCCTTTTGTGCCAGTCGGACGACAACGATGCGTAAGAAAGCAAACAAAACGACAACAAAAAAGTGAGCAGATTCGGACCTACCTTAAAGTTGTAGCACAAGCGAAACGAAGATTAATCACCACCACCACCAGCAGCGTTGCTCGTGGTATTATCTCTCACCGTCCGGCAGCTCCCGGCTCATCTCAGCTACATCTCACCGGCATCTCACCGCAAGCCAACTCCGCTTTGTTTCGTGTTTCGAGCTTTTCATCGCGGAGTTCGCGGTGAGGATTATCCGTTTGTTGCCCTTTTGCTGCTGCCGCCAACGCGCACGCGGTGCAATTTCGCGTAGCATAATTTTTGCCACAGCATCCGCAACACCCCCGCCCCTCCCTGGTCCACCCAGTTCTGGTTGACTTGTCTCGTTAATTTTTCCAAACCCAACCGACGCAAACCTAGCGAGCAGGGGATAAAGGGATTGTGGAAAAGGGAAAAAGGTCGGACCGGCGGTCGAAAAGCTCACGACGAAGCGTGGGAGTTTTCCCTTCCCTGAGGGCCTGCTGGGTTGTGTGTGTGTGTGTTTTTTTTTCTTTGGTCTGAATTTCTTTTTTTTTTTGTCTCTCCATCTCTTGAACCGCGTGCCGCAGCTGAGGCAAATTGCACGCGGTTTTTATTTGCGTTTTTATTTCTCGCTCTTTTGCGTTTGCTTGCTCGCAGCACGGTGAAGGAGCGTGCATTTGCACAGACAGGGGAGAGTGAGAGATCAAGAAAGAAGGTGGTTAGTGTGTTTGCTGTTGGCGCGTGATTTTCGCGCGCGCTTTCTCGCGTTTCATTGATAAATAGACGGTGAGACTTTTTTTTTTTTTTTGTGCGGAAAGAAAAATGAAAACTCAGAGCCATATGGTTTGACGTCGGAAGGATCTTAAAGGTTTTAAAATTATATTTTTTATGATTGCGATTCAACGTTGAGAATTATATTATTTCTTATAAGAATAATAATTTAATGAAAGGCTTGCAAGGCTCCCATCCTAGTTTTTTTATATTTTGTTATAAATGAGATTAATTTAAAGCACAGCCTTATCTGGTTGAAAATATGCTACCTCATTATTATAAAAAATCTAATCATCGATTCCTTCTACGTCGTACCTTATTCAAGGTACAGCAAATCGACCTGATGTGCTTCTCACACCTATAAACCGATTAAATGTATCGGCAATTACATTCGACTGAGCGATACTAAGGGACAAATCGCTGGCAATCTGATGATAACACTTCCCCATCTGTGCATCAAAGCATTGCCGCAACGATTTCTGCTAATGATAATTTCTTCTTTTCGCAACAAAGTGCATCACGCAGACACACAAACCTGACCATAACCATCGCACTCACAAATGACCAGACTATGTTTCTGACACACACCGAAATGATGCCTTAAATTACTACCAAACTGCCCTTTCATTTGTACTTGCGATTTAACTCCCATTTACCTTCCATGTGCGGCATCCCTGTGCGCTGCTCTGGCACCGTTAGGCATAAATTACATGTTTCACTTATGATCTTTTAGCACCGACCCATCGCAAACTGATCGCAAGTCGGCACTCGAGGTCCCGAGGGACAGGTTGTGGTGTGTGTGTGATTTGCTTCCTTCCTGGTTAACCTTTTTCGCAATCTTTCACCGGTTTCGTTTTGTGCTCGGGTTTTTTTTTTGTTTTTGCCCTCTTCCATTGCTGCTGCACCGGTTCTGCTGCACTTCTTCTGGGTAAGAGATCTGCACGGAACGATTAGAGTGTGCACGGGCGCAAGCGGCTTGCGCAAGCGCGCATGCACGGTAAATTATGAAAATGGACACTTCAAATTGAATACAATCGTGTGAATCTTCTCATTACAATTAATTTACCGTCCAGGCAGGGTGAACCGAGATCTCGAGGAGAAACAGGGCGGTTGATGGAATGGAGGCCACATGTCTTGTGCTACCGTGAGCAAGTATGGGGAAGTGTTTTTTTGAAGCGCAATCCACGTTACTAAAAACCTGCAAGAAAGTGCATTCCGACACATGGAGGTTCAGATTGTGGTATAGGTCAGGAATGGTCTGCACGAACCGAATCGAAAACAAACGGTATCTACCATTCGCCTACGTGGGAGACACTTGCGCTTGCGTGAGTGTGTGTGTGTGAATGGGTATCGCTTGGGAAATTCAAACGGGACCTGCCGGGAGTGGGTCGGGATTGGAAAGAAAGGGGAAAGGCTAATTTTTTTTTTCAAACAGCCTAGTCGTCGCGCGCTTTCTCTCATCTGCTTCCGTAAAAATCCTATTTTCTTTCCTATTTCGAAAGAAAAACTCTTTCGGTCAAAATTCAAGACACATCTAGAGCTCGACCAGCGATCGATAGAACGTTTGGCTCGTGATCGAGGCCCATGTGACCACCGCTTGACCTTCTGATTTCGATTGGCGAATTGATTTCGAGAGCTGTGCCGACCGCGCCATGCCGCGACTTAAAATCGTGAATTTCTGGATGACCTCCTGAAGCCACTCGACCTGTTCCGTTCCGACTTACCACCTCCACCCAAGTGCCCTGTGCATGTGTGTGTGTGTGTCAAATTGTGTCCACTGTGCAGTTGTCGGCTGTGTACTATTTATAATCGCTTTTCTACAACCGGAGGATGGTTCTGTGCGCCAGCTCTATTGTGGATCTCACCACCACGCTAGACCTCCTGACGAGCGGAGGCTCCAGCCCACAATACACGGAACTCTTGTTAGTGCGCTACCATCCATCCATCCCTCCAGCCGGACCGGCCCGATGATGAAATTGTTGCATTTAATGGTCGCCATGTGCGCATAAATCACCGCGGATATGAGTAGCGTCGGTTGGCAAATGTGTCGTCGCGCCCAAGAAAGCAAAAACCTGCCCCCGGCTTGCCCTCGGCTCTGCTGGGGGTGGATGATTGCGGTACCCGCCCTCCCCTCCTCTCCCTCTACGGTATTGTCTTCAATGTCCCACACCGAGCAGACTGAAGTACAGACACAGTACAGAAACAAAACACAGTCGCGATCTGGCCGCGACTTTTGTCGGTGTGCTTGAGGTTCTATGATTTATTGACCTCCTACACGGTGAGGGTACGTTCGAGCGGTGGGAATGTTTCTTAAAGTTTAAAATAGTATAAAATAGAATAACAGAAGATGGGGAGCACTAAAGCTGTAGAACATTTAAAAAATCCCTAACCAATAATAAACATTTCTTTGGGCAACTGACCCGAAGTGGTCAGATTTGAGCGTCCAGCATTATTATTAAAGGCGAATTAATTATGACGAAACGTCCAGATGTTGAGATGCGGCCATGCAACCGCAAACCACATGCTGACCATTCAACAATCGCTCCGTTCCCATGTTTTCTCCAGGGGACCTGTTCTCCAAAGTGATAAGTCTCACTCGTCACCCGAGATTGTTCGTGAGAAAAGACGCAAGAAAAACGCAGCCATATGTCCTGCCGCGCCTAAAACCATGCACACCACAAGACACCATAAACCTTCATCTTCCAATACCAACAAAAAACGAACGTCATTAAATTGTTCGCTTCTTTCCTTTCTGGCCACTTCTCAACTGACCAACAATCGTGCGAAGAAGCGAAAAAAGGTTTCCAACCCAAAACAGTCCCGTTAATTCTTAGCCTTCTCTGCCACAACTTGACACCCAGAGCTTCTCCCAGATCCTGACAGGATTGTTCCACGAACTCTAGCCCGCTGAACGATTTTCATGCCGTTACCGATGATGAACATGACAAATTTAATTTGTTATGTGGTCGGAGCCGTTCTAGGGGCTTTCGGGGTTTATTTTTTTGGAACCCCTACGAAAGCTTCCAATTTCAGTGTGTTCTTTGCATTCGGTCACCAAACTACTTGATTTGGCCGGAACGCATTGGTTTCGGTTGCGAGGTTTTCTACTGCCTTCTACGTTCCAGTGCAGCAACGAATTTGCATCTTGAACACATATTTCATAACGTCTTTCGAACCTGTTTGCATTTAGATCCCACGTTCTGTCCTGCCCAGTTCGCTTAAAATGCCACCGAGCGGTGTCTTTGGGTATGACGAAGGGTAAGGAAAAAAATGTGTTTGCTTAGTGCCAATGCTCCTGCCAAAGATGAATTGAGCATGTTGTGGAAATCGGTCGTCGTGGTAGTCGTTGTTTTGTCTATGTATGTGTGTGTTCCTGTGTGTTTTCTCAAGTGGTCAGCTATCGTTTTGCAGCTACTCCCTGTAACAGCAGCAGAAGTATGATCGTGACTTTGTACACTCTTCCACTATTTCAGTTCCCTTGTTCCCCCCGCACATGAAAAGCGATCTGATTCCATGCTCTGTTCCCTTATCCCGCTATGGGAGCGACCTTAACGGCATCAGCACACGGATTATGTCATTATGGTCTGCGGTTCTGCATCCATTCCATCAAACAAGAAGAACGGCACGGTTTTTGGGATATCGCCCTGTTTCGTTGTTGTTTGTTCTTTACCCCACACTTCTGCTTCCCGCCCGCAAGGGAAGCTAACGAAAGTGACATGCCGCCTCAATGTCCAGCGAGTTTTTTGGACGAGTTGAGGCTCGTCTCTGGTCAACAGATGGTACCCGGGTTTTCGCTGCAAATTGCTCCCCAGTCACGGTACGCAAATCGATTTTTTTTCTAGCAATTTAGTAAGGGATGGGTGTTTGTTTTTTGTTTGAAGATTTTATATCACAATTTGTTTTGATATCAAATTATGATTAAAAAAAACCATAACGTGTGTTGAATAAACAAAAAGTTTTTGTGTGTGTATATATATATATTTAAAATCAAATAATGAAGCCTTAGGTGTGTGGTTACCGTTATGGATTAGATTGTTTTGCTATTTTCGGTGACGGAGAACTGTTGTACCGCCCAAGAATTATTTTTACCATCCTGTACCTTTGGTTGATTGCTGTTAAGATGAACAAAATAGACCAATTCTTGAATAGTGTGACAGAGTGCCCTCAGAATCGATTGCAACCGAAACATTTCATGCTCTGTTTTATCTTGACCCACCATATAAACACAACACAGGCGAACAAACAAACGTATTACAATCTAATCTCGCTTTTCTTGTGTCGCTTGATTGTGACAGCACACACTACAAATAAAATGAAGTAGAAAAAAACACATCCCCAAACAAAAACACACAGCTACACAAAACCCACTTACCGATTAAATTTACGAGCTGTTTACAACCGGCATAATACACTTCCAAACAGGACAACCGACGCACAGGCCAATAATAAAAAAAAAAACGCACATCATTGTCCACACCATGAAAAACATTTACCAAACTCGAGAAAGCTAACCTTTCTTTTTTTGACCAAGAAAGGGAAGAATAACTTCAACGCTGTCCACATACAGCAAACTATAAGCGGTTAATCATTCCATCGGGGCAGCCCGCCAAAGCTAAGGGGCGAGGGCGAAAATAAAGGCAACATCTTCACATTCTACAAACATGGTAACTCGTGAAAAAACAATGCTCCGGTAGTGAGGAGCAAGAGATAGAGCTTTCACCGCTTGCCGGCTCGCGACAGAGGACGATTTTTATCGCTTTATTGAACCCCGAGTCCGTTTGGTAAAAAGAAAGATGAACCAAAAAGGGAAAAGGACATTCGTCCAATGGTTGCTTGCTGTTAACCAGTCCAATTGCTTGGCAACACTTGTTGACCTGTTCGCTACTGGCGATCAATAGACGAGTGCTTGCAACGGTCCTTTACCGTCCTTTTACCTGCAACGACCCATCCACGGTTCACGGGTGCCATTCTTTGTTTCAATAATTAGCCTACATTCAAAACAAACCATAAAACGATAAAGCACACTCTCGCCTACTTGCCTTCCCGCATAAGAAACAATACCAAGCCGGGACACTTTATGGGTTTATGGTGTTGAGTGATACTTTTTCTTTCGGGATTTTTTGTTCACCTTTAATTGTACTTTTTTGTTCAATTTATAGTGGCACCCATAGTGGCCTACGGGGCAAGACATTGCAGGGGTAGAAAGTAAAGAAGTGCTTCTTTTTTACCTTCCTAACTATTTGGCGAGGGCGTTCCGTTCCACGGGTCCAGCTCCCGAGTGGGAGGATTGTTTATGCTAGAAATAATATGTAAATCATATCTGGACACCATTAAAAACATTGCCGCCAAATATAACCGACAAGCACGAAGGTAGTAGAAATCGTGTAAAATACCAAAGGTAAAGATTTCATTCCATCCTGCCAAATCAAGCTTTTCAGCTAAATGATTGACAATATTCTCTGTAGCTCGTAGGAAAACAAACCCACCCACACTAGGGCTGTACAAAAATGTTCAAAAAAATAATTGGAATAATCTCACACATCGAATTCCCTTCGATCATTATTTCAAGTAGAATCACCTGCTTTACTCTGCTCTTGAAACACTTTCCCACGCACGAATCAATCAAACTGCTACGGACATCGAATAAATGTATTCTCAATTTTGCTCCTTTCCCGTTCCATTCGGTCCCATTCCAATCGGTTGGTCATCATCGCTTTTTTCTGTCCTTCGTATGCCTCCCGGAGAAAGTTTATCCTTTAATCGGTCAAACGGTTCTTCAAACTTCAATTTTCACCCCCCGGTACCAAAGCTGGACATAAAGACCACAATGCGATAATTGTAGCTTGCAAAAGGCAGAACAAAATAGAATCCCTCCATCAACATCCATGGAATGTATAAAGGAAAGACAGAGGAGGGAATTGAATATTTGATGTTTGATTTTGTTCGATTTTGTTTCTCTTTCTCTTGTTTTGTATTCTTTGCGATCCGTCAGTAGCTAATCCTTAGCTACGGTTTGAATGAATTTCTGAACAGAGTAGCTTACTGCAAGTGATTCGTGATATGATGTATATTTGTTGTACGTTTTTTCGACAACAGATTAGAGCGGCTGGGATGTACTTTTTTTATCGTCCTTCGAAACGTTCTTTTTTCGGTGGGAACTGCATTTTTGTTTTCTTTTGTCAACATATTTTCCTCAGAATGATCATTGCAAAATCATCAAATAGCATGCATGGTTTCGTGGAAATGCATACACCATGTCTAACCACATTATCATTTGCAAATCTCGTACTCACCAACACGGCTCACACCAAAGCCCACTGTCAGCCTCCAGCGCATGATACTGACCTCTCAAACATTCGACGCTGTCCGTCCCCCACGTCTTCCGAAACGGAGGCTCATGGGGTTACTCACGTTTTCCACCTTCGCGACCACCAATACCAACCGTGGCAAATAAGGTGTGCCACATCGCCAGCTGAATCGGGAAGACTTACGAACACACAAATGATGCAATATGAAGCCCGCTTCGGGACGAAAGAGATTTAAAAAAAAACCGAGCAAAAGCTTCGGGGAAAAGTTCGCTGGAGACGGTCTTAGAGCTTGTTTTACAGTTTTGCACAGCAAGCGTGCACATTATGATGGGTGGCTCTTGCCAGCTGACCCTTTTACATGACCTCTCCACTCAAAACCGTGACAGTTGGATTAGCGACCGAATAGCTTGGTTTTAAATTAACTATTTCTTTTGTAGCACGGGAGTGATTTCAATAAATCGATACAGCTGTCATCGTAAGGTCGATTCGTTAACTCATTTCGATTGGTTAGAGAGTTGCTAGTTGACAATGCTAATTGAATGTTTGTTTGTTTCTTTATCTCTCGTTCACAGGTAAGCCTCAACGGTTCACTCCATCTTTACCACTCAACCCACAAAACTCACAGCGTGTTATTTATGTTTCGAAAATGTACCATCTCTGTAAGTAGACTGCTTTGTTTTTGTGTGTAACGTTGATTTGATGTTCATCCGCTCTCAACTTCCGGAAAAAGGCACGATCGTTTCACTCAATTAATTGTTTCCTAAATGTTTCAATGCTTTTGGAGATACAGTTTTAGTTGGTTTTGCATGAGAGTCAGAGTTTAAATTTATTCTTTTTTAGTTGCATCGATTACAATATGAAATGTAAATCTTTCCTATTTCAAAAATCCATCTACATCCTTATTCCTCTCCCTTATCAGCTGAACGTTAATCTTCGGCCCTCTTTGTCCTCTTACTATAGCTTTACCTCGTTTCCAGCTGTAATCATGAAACGGAATTACAAAAAAAAAAACATATTGATTGCAAATTTTCTTTCTTTAACATCTGCTCCGTCTTAATGTCTTACCACCCCACTTAAAAAAACTCAAAATCCAAATCTTTCAATTCTCACGGTCCATCATAGTCCACACTCGGAGTCTCACGCATCACGTCACGGTATCCGCTTCTTCTACTGGAAAAAGACACATATTGCTGTCCAAGCGCAAGGAATGGGCGCATCCTTTTTTTACCCCACTGTGTCTCATCACTAGCCAAATGTCCCTTCTGGGATGCACCACAACCTAAGAATGGGAAATTTTTTGCCAATGATCATCTACGGCGTCAGTTTTCTTTTTTATTAATAACCCAACTTGGCTAATAGCACAGGCGAATATTTTATATGCTCCGTACATGTTGGGTAAGGTATTGATTTGAGGGACTAGAAAAGACCTATGGAATTAGGAGAAGCTCGAAGGAAAGCAAAATCTCATCCCCTCGGACGATATGGACACGCATTTGCCTCAGCAATAACACCGCCAGAAAACGCGAGGACATTTACGCACTTTTTCGTCCCTTTTTCCATTTCAAGAATATGAGAGTGAGAGAGAAAGATAGAGAGAGAGGGAGAGAAAAAAAAGAAAAATAAGCAAAAAACCCTTAAGGGTAAGATGTCTCTACCATAAGCGATCTTTGGCAGTGATCGGAGTCTGGAGATCGAAGGGACCGAATGCCGAAGCAGCGCATAAATTGTTTTTTAACGCTTACCATCGCGCTACCCCTCCGAAATGCATCACTTTTTAAAACGAAGGTCGGTTGGCTCTGGGTCTCACCCGAGACGATTCTTACCCCCGGGAGAATGGTTTTTTGTTTTCTTCACCGTCATCACATACGGAAGGAAATCCGTGGAATTGAGATTTGATGCACGATCATCTTACGCAGGGTTTGATAATCAAAAAGAAAGGGTCCTTTCCATCTTTTTCTCGCACACAAACCTTTAGGCATACCAACTCGTACGCAATATTCTAATGCCCGCGGATTGGCCAAGGGAGTGAAGGTTCTTATATTCCTAGAGGTCTCTGTTTGAATTTTTTTTCTTCAATTTCTGGCGACGCATACGCATAAACAACATCCAAAGAATAAAAAAAAACGTAACAAGGATTCACGTGCGTTATCGTTGTGGCGTCCTGTTTTACTGGGGTAAGAAAATATCCCTCGAGCCCTTCACCACCCCTCGGTGAGTAACGGTATTTCTGGCCACAGCAGAATTGAAGAAGACTATGCTGTGTAGTTTTTTGTATGTTTGGGAATGAGTTTTTTTCTTCTATTTCTTCAAACTGTGTTTCCAACGCTTTTTTACCCATGCTTCTTATTTTCCTTTGTTTTCTTTTTCATTCTTTTCCATCCATCCAATTCACCCGGTCGTCGTCACGGAAATGGTTTTGTTATTAATATAAATCAAAGATATAATTAAGCATTCATTCCTGTTCGGTTGGCTCGCTCTACCAGGCTCGATTGTTCCAGCAAAGAAAAAGAAAAGGTAATAAAGGGCCAGCCGATTGTCGGGCGATGGACGGAAGTCGAAATCGACGGCCAAAAAGACGACGGATGTGGTGAATTTGATCCTGCCTGTGAGGGAACGCTACCGAAAAAAACGGCGCATTTTCCTTAAAGGACCGCGTGCTTTTTTTTTCTCTGCTTTCTTCCTTTGCAGAGGTCCGTTAGATGTTTGTCGGGAGTGGTTTTTTTCTGTTTGTCTCCTGCCAAGAAAAAAAAAGACAATATGTGGACTCGTATGTCATTTGTAGTCCTGTCATCCTGCTAGAGAGGATCACTTCCTTTCCTATTATTTTTTTTTATTAAAACCAAAACAAAAGAAAAGCGCTTCAAGAACGCTTTCACTATCTCTAACACGCATCCTTGCGTAAGGCCACGATAAGCGAAGTGAATTTCTGACGGTTGGGCTAAGAATCCTTCAAACTACTTTTGCGGTGTCTTCAACAGCTACTCGCGGTTAAATCATGAGAAAATGATAGAAAAAATAAATACGCTGATTAATTTCCACAGCTTTTCACCTACCGAAATAACGGAAGCGTTGCACCGTGAAGCGCTTCCCTTTCGGGCGATTGAATCGTGGGCCAAAAACATTACTATACCGACCGACCGGATATAAGCCAATCGTCCGCGGGATTTCCAGAGGCGAGTGAAGGACGGGATTTGAGTCAAAAGGATGCGCCCGGAGAAGGCGTATGGTGTAGGATGATGATTTTCTTTACATTTCTATTCATGCCCCGTTAATCGATTGCCAGCTGTGCTTGTGTGGTGTCTAGCAGATTCATGCAATCTGTGGCCGCCGGGAGTTGATCGAACGAAGCGAAAGGATCATTTTCGACGGAAATGGATTTCTTGAAGGAGCTGTGTTTGTGTGTATGCTTTGTTTTCTTGTAAAGCTGCACTAGAAAACTATTGAAAAATCCTCGAGATTCCGTTTTTATTATTAAGATGGGTTCAGAAACTATATTGTTGCTCTTAGGCTATGTTCCATTTTTATAATTACGATGCGTACGAATGCAGTCTCCTTTCGGAACCCTTAATTGCGACAGAAATAAGAGAAGAATGGTAAGTACTCGAATATGTTTCTTCAATTCGAATGCTATCATCCTTAGAAAAATCCTTCCTCACTTTGGTAAAACAAGGGAGCGTTTAGCGTATGTGAAGGATACCGCACACGGACACTAATCGCTCGTGTGGCTTCTTAATCGAAAACCTCTCCCCGGCAAAAACTCTCCGAATCAACGCAGGGAGATTCCTTATCACACACGCGCATCGATAGCATAGATATGTCCTCACCATATCATACATCCCGTACGATCGGTCATCCTACTCACTCACAGGCAAGCACACTGTGTAGCTCACCACATACGCATTGGACACCGCTATCCTTTGGTCACCCGTAAGCCACCCCGGGGCCTGGTGGACGAAGGCTACTCCAATGGCCAATCGTATCGGTCGAGGCCAAGGGAACTCTCTCCCCCTTTCCCAAAGAAACCCTTCCACACACACTTGATGCCGTATATGTTCAGTTGTGGTATGTGTTTGTTTCACTTCTACACATAGTGGAGAACGACCGCTTTTCGTCTACCGTTTCAAAACTGGTGGTGAATTTGGGTTGTCCATCCTCACAACCTCACACTGCACGCACCTTTTCACCACTCTCGTGTGTGCGTATGTGTTTTCCAATAATGGGAAAAAAACGCTACCCCATCAAACCGACCGGCAAGTGAGTTGTGAGCTTTCGATTTGTCCTATCTCACTCTCTCATCATCCCGCTGCACGCTCCCTCTCTCGCCCATGTTGAGATCCTGCCGCTAGGGGTGAGTGAGCGCAGCCTGAGAGTAGCACGTTGTGAGAGTTACCTTTTTTTGTATCTCGTTTCTTGTCCCTTTCCCTCTCTCAGCTGTTTTCTCTTTCATGCTTCATGCACACACACACACGCACACATAGTGAGTCCAGTTTTTTTCTTCCTCCGACTGTTGTTTAGGGTCACCTTAAAGGATGTGCCCTGTTTACCCTGATACTCTGCTCGGTCACACTCATTCGTAGCCACACTAGAAGAGTGAACGAAAAAGCGCACATCCAAGCGAGATGAGCGATTCCGCGCAGTTGTGTGTGTTGTGAGGGTTGAGGGGTATTTTTTGTTGGTTTGTTTCTTACTGTCCTACTCTCTCTCTCTCTCTCTATCTTACATTCTCTCATACTGCATCGAAAAGGGCAACAAAAAACACGACAAGCACTCACTCACACAAGGGTGCTGTGTGTCCGTTGGTCCTTTTTTTCGTCAAGGGATACAGGAG